>SSNP01000006.1:3944538-3996537 GCA_006937955.1 Pachypanchax playfairii | reverse complement strand
ACCCCCCCCCCCCCCCACCTCCCCTTCCCTCAACGCCAGAAACGCCTCCTTTAGAAATTTGCAAAGAAACCCCCTTATTTATTTACTATCAATATCGCTGGAGTTTTTTCTGGAACTACAACTTTATTTCTTCGAACATGTCGGGATCATCAACAGTAAAAATCTGTTTATTGCTACATTTAGCAGTATAAGTGTGATTGACAATCTAGTAGCCAATAGAAAACGAAAGGGGTTCGTTATCTATTGGCTACTTTATTTTAAGCCTCACCAGGTCTATAATTTATTAATGTTATAACTTTTTCTTCAGGAAACCAGACGTACCACTACAAGTTGATAAAATGATTTTAAAGTAAATTTGATTTTAAATTTGCTACAAAATCCTCTTTCTTTAATACTGATTAAATACACTGAATAATAAATTGTTTAAAAGGTTCCGTTACAGACCATCTCCAATCAGCTTCCTGTTCCTGAGACATGGACACAAGAGGAACCAGCAGGACGACATCCAGGACGTGGAGACTAGAGGAACCAGCAGGACGACGTCCAGGACGTGGACACAAGAGGAACCAGCAGGACGACATCCAGGACGTGGAGACTAGAGGAACCAGCAGGACGACGTCCAGGACGTGGACACAAGAGGAACCAGCAGGACGACGTCCAGGACGTGGAGACTAGAGGAACCAGCAGGACAAACACCAGGACGTGGACACAAGAGGAACCAGCAGGACGACGTCCAGGACGTGGAGACTAGAGGAACCAGCAGGACGACGTCCAGGACGTGGAGACAAGAGGAACCAGCAGGACGACGTCCAGGACGTGGACACGAGAGGAACCAGCTGGATCAGATGGAAACAACAGAACCAAGAAACCCTCTAACCCTGGAGTCCGAGGTCCAGGTCCATCAGGTTCTGATCACATCATCAGTCACATGTTAAACCACAATGAACTCTATGAAAGATCCAGCAGCTTCTAATTAATTCAGATCACAAGATAATTAATACTAATTTGCACGTCTGTAGAAAATAAACATAGTTTCATCTTCTGAATTCAAGACAAATATTAAATAAGGCATCTGAGAGTGAATGTTCACAGCAGTCAGATGTTTTATGTCCCTAAAAGGTTGGAACTTCAGTATAAATTGAATGTTCATACAGCATTAATATTGATCACATGATCTCTGTAATCTTATGATGAAAGAGTCAGCTCCTGTTGGATGACCTGTCTTCTTCTTCTTCATACCACTGAAAGACCTATACCTGTGCAATTAGCATGTCGATGGCATCGCAAGGCGCTTGATGCTGCTGCTGCAGCTCACGCACAGACAGCATGACAGAGTGAGCCAGAAGGAGCAGAATCGCCTTTGCATTATTCAACAGGATGATCGTGGCTGCTGGCGGGGGAGCTGCTGTGAGCGTGGCTCTGTCTGGCTGATGGAATTCTGCAGCAGCGATCGACACATCATTTCAGCTCCAGCAAGGCACTGAGAACATGTAAAAGTAAGTGAAGCAGCATCCAGACGTTTGTGCAGCGCCGGTGGCACTTTTAGCAGTCTATCCTCATTGAGTGTGGTGATGTATTTACATGGAGAACATCTGTCAACCTGACCAGCTGAGATCCTGGTGATACCAGGGATAATGAGGGAATGTGTGAGCTTCATTCACAAGCAGGAGCCCCACGAGACAGGAAGCCCCTGAAGGGTTAAAGATTAAACTGTCTTCCACAAATTAACATGTAGATCATTTACTCAGGAAAGGAAGGTTATCCACGTGTCGATATATTTAGCATCAGTCAGATAACTATTGTACAAATAAAGAAATAACTTTTATGTTAGTGTAAAAGTGTGACTGCAGATATTTGCAGAGTGACAAGGCTAATTCTGTCCCTGCAGGACATGGACACATTGATTTCTGTGCTTCATCCTGTTCCACATGTGCTCACAGGAGTGCAAAAATCTGCAGTGGAACCATATGAAACATGAATCAAAGACTGATTTTAATAAACTTTGCGGTTTACCACTAATTGTACCACTTATTATCGCCCCAAAAAGTTGTAATTTAGTTGTATATGAGAAAGTAATTGGGTGCAAGATGGAGGAATAAGTGTTGCAGAACAAATTAAATGGATTTAAAGTGTCGATTGGATCAGAACATATTGATTTCTAATTGGGTTGTTTGTATTTGGCAGGAGGAAACTGAACATGGAATCTCTAACGGTGCGTTCACACCAAACGACCAGAGCGTCAGGTTTACACGTCAAAGTGCGATGAAGCGCAATTTGTGTGACCATTTAGCGCAAATCAGGTGATTGACCCACAACCAAGAATACGCGCTGCATTTTGTGCAGCCGTGCCTGATGCTGAAGTTGGAGAAATCTCAACTCCCGCGTCAAGTTGCGCCGCGTCAACCAATCAGGAGCCTGGTGACGTGATGCTAGGTCCAACGATTGATAAACACTGTGGATAATCACCCAGAGCGATACGATCTGTTTTCTATAGAGAGACAGGAAAAAAAAGGACCTAGCTTGGAGGAGTATAAGTGAAAAGATCAGGTAACCTGGTACGTTCGTTTAGCTTTTGAAAGTTCTGACTGACCCGGCGAAGCCGCACTAAAGCCATCAAACCCACCTGTCCTGCTGTTCTGCTTCTCTCTCTCTTCAAACGCTAGATTGACAGCTGCCTTCACGCAAAAATACCTTCTAGCTCTACTTTGACTGACAGACGAAACAGCAGCTGTATCGGTCACGTGACTATTTCTTAAAGCGATACGCGCACCGATACGGGGTTTCGCTGTATGAGCTAGATACATGCGCCGACGCATCAGTGTTGCTCTACCCATCACTAGTAACTATATACATAAAATTAGCATCGCTAACATGCGCTAGCGATGCTAAGTTAATGTTCAATCAGAACTATGTAACTATATACATTAAAATTAGCACCGCTAACATGCGCTAGCTTACGTTAGCGATGCTAAGTTAATGTTCAATCAGAAAAATACATGAATTAACTTATTAAACTCCATAGTCAACTCTGGTTTACAGTTTGTTAAGTTTCTTGAAACAAAAAGAAGAGAAATTCTGCAGGAATCTGCTTACATGCTAAAACGTTTTGTTACATGTTAAAGTTGCTTGTTCAGTAAGAGTGACAACATGAATTAAAATAAACCTATGCAGCCTGTTCTGGTTTGTGTTAACAGTTAGAGATTCAGTTTGACAGTCAACAGAAAGAGGAACTTATTAAAGCTGCTGTCTGTAAGTTGCAGCGCGTCGTCCAAAAGATTTTCCCTTTCGTTGTTATACGAGTTGAGATTTGCATAAAACACAAGGTGAAGGCCTGAAATCCAACAATGTGTATAAATGTGTGTCATTTGGTTTTCATGGGTCACATAAACAATCTGAATAATTCAACAAAGAGTTTGAAACAAAGTGTTGGACTCACACAAGTTCACTTAGCAGTCACCGAGCTGGCAGCGTCATGAGGAAGAAAGAGAGAGAGAGTAATCCATTATGGAAAGAACGAGAGCAGGAATAGGCCAAGAGTGCAGAGTCAAGGCTGTTATTGAATTTGATTATTTCGGAGTGAAGCTTTGTGTCTGACTTTCTATTCAAAATCCCTGCTGATTCAAACAAAACAGGAAGGAAGTCTAGGGAAAATATAAATGATGCAACTGTCTTGTACAAATGAGAAATACTTTCAGATCAGGATTTTTTCTAATGTAAAGATTGAAAGGCATCTAGAATGACCTGATATCTCAGAGCCAATAGAAAACTGGTCAAATCCATCATCACTTACAGGCTCAGCTGATACCAGTTTAACTCAATGTGCAAAATGAAATCCGTCAAATTCTTTTAGTTTATCCAGACGTTATACACCAAAGTACTGAACTGCAAAACAAAGTGAAGCCTCAGCATTCCAAAAAAGTTTTTACAAAAACTCGACTTCTTCTGTTTTAAGAATATTGTACTTTTTATCCAAAATGCTTCTTCAATTCTGATCCTGGTTCAGGAGTTCCAGCTTTATAAGTTATTGTGATCAAAGTCTGAATAAGATTATTTTCTGTAAAGTTTAAAGTCTTTAGTTATTATTTTCAGTCTCATCTGAAGGGTGAAATCACACACCTGTTCTCATTGTTCTATTTATTAAAACATTTCTGTTTGTCTAAGGAGAGAAGATGTCACCGTGGTTCAGGATGCAGATGTTTCATAATACAGATTCTGATCACTTTGTTGTCATTAATCATTGCAGATATATTGATCACAAAAGATAAAAACAGAAATCAGTCAATAAGTCGTGATCTAGCTTGTTCCAGGTAATCGGTGTGATGATCCCCCCACCTCAGTATCCTGGTTGTTCCATGCTGAATGGCTGATGAGAAGCTTGAAGCTACATGATGCTGATTATTAGTTTGAAACATGACAATCATGAAGGATTAACAGACTCACTGGAGAACCAGCAGGTCAGTCCGTTGAGTCTTTGCATGTGTTATTATTATTTTGTTTACGCTCAAATACTAAATGCAGGTAGTTTATATGACTGAATCCCTTTTCAGGAGAAATGAAGTTTAGTTTCATTGAGCCGTAAAGGAACAATAAATTCTGGCACTTCTGACTCTCAGTGAGGTGAACAGCAAAGCAGGTCGTTTAAACCTGCTGAATTTAGTTCCATAGAGGCTTTAAACTCACCAGTTATCCAAAATATTCCCCGAGATAAATGACTTGTTTTTGCTTTTTGTCATCACATTGTATAGTCCACGGGCTGGGCAGGGATGCACGGGTGGGCCAGCACCAGAAACACTAATGCACATGTGCAGTGGACTGAAGAATGTAAAGCAAACCCTGAAGCTAGAAAACATTTTGGCTCATTTGCCAGCAAGCAAGTTTTGTATGACAACCTCATTTGTCCTGTATGGAGATCTTCTCTGCACAGCCTCCATGTTCACTCTGGGTGATGAAGAAGAGAATTCCAATTGATATTTCTCCTTTTTTTGTTGTCTTTTTCATACACACCCAGATAAGCATTGATATAACAATGAATCAAGACCTTCTCTGTGCACAGTCTTTAATCAAAGGTAAGAAAAGAAGAGCCATTTCACTTCTTGACTGTAATCAATGGACGCCCAGCTCCTAATGAGCTGCAGGCAGACACGAGTCCTCTGAAGAGGACATACATTAAGTTACTGCACACCAAAAAAAAACTGTTACACAATAAGCTTCAAATGCACTAAAATCAGAGCGTTTTATAGCTGAGATGCTGCAGAGCAATGAGCTACATTATAAAGTAGCTTTACATAAATTAGTGTGTTGCAATGAAAGAGAAAACACCGTGCAATTATCTTGGACAGCAGAGCTCAGTCTGACATGCTCTGCTGCTCACAGCTGCAGCAGCTGCAGCCAGCCCCACATTTAGTGCACATTGTTCAGAACATGATAACAAGATGCTGGCAGTGACAAATTCATGCATATTAGCAGTATTATGTAGTTACTTTGATCAAATTACATGAACAATGCAAAGTACTATCCAAATCCCAGATTTGTTTACATGCAGTTTCATGTTTACATTTCAAAGAGCTTTTTATGCCCCAAGAAATTGGTTTAATGGGTCTTTTGTGTCTGATTCAAAAAGAAGGAACGAATGACACGACTAAAATATCATCAAAGACAGCCGACTTGAACACACATTTTTGTTACAACACACTGCATAATGTAGACATTCATGCTACTGGGAGAAAAATATGTAATTTTTTTCTGAAAATGTTCATGTTATTTAGATATTAGTGATGTCACAATTAAAATGTCACCTGAACAAACTGATACATTTTTACATGCATGTGTTTTATGACTCTGGAGAAGGTTCATGACTGTTTTCCAGATGTTGCAGGTGCTGGAGTTGCTTGTAAGGGCTTCCTGGTCCCTTGTTTATTGCAGGACTCTGGCCCCTGGTCTAAGATCCTGACTTTAAGGACAGGATCTCAAGGCATGACCGTAGCAAAGATGCTGTCTGGTTTAGAAATATGAGTCTCATCTCTGCGTTATGTTGATGATGTGGTTCTGTTGGCATCTTTGAACCATGACCTTCAGCGCATCAGCAATGTGCAGCGTTTAGCTCGTGTAATACGCGGCTAATAGCCGCCAACAAAAGTCAATGAGACTGTTCCCACTGCACGCGAAGCATCGCACATGAGACGCGTCCCAGAAGCGTAGTGTCGCCAGCATTACGTTGCAGTTCTGTTTTTTACGCGCGACGCTTATTAAACATGTCAAGTTCAGCAGTTTAGTTTGGACCAGACAGAAAATCAGGCGTTCGTGAAAAGTAAAATACCCGGAAGTTTCAAAATAAAAGGACACGTGCACGTCCGTTTGCGAGACTACGAGAAAGTAACGTACCTGTGACGGGCTTGAAGTCCGTAGGTGGTGTGAAAATAAGCCGCATACCTTCTGGATACATGTTGTCTTTCTCTCTGTTTGTTGTTGTGTGTACTGATGAAATCACGCGTGTTTTCATTATTCTCATGAGATTTCATGATCTTCCGGGACCAACTGGATGTAACACTCAAGTGATAAGCGTGTGTAAAACGCTCCCGGTGGGAACGGACGTACGGCTGATTGCATGAGCAAAACGCTACGTGCTGCTGACGCGTCCAGTGGAAAGGAGGGGTAAGGGTCAGAGGTCATGATGCTCATCCAGGAACAAGGTGGACTTCTCACTCAGGATCAGGGTTTAGGAGAGATTGTTTTCATGATGCAGGTTTAGTGAAACTGTATAAATGGACTGATGGATGGAGCTGCAGTTATTCATTAATGTGAGTGTTAATCAGTCACATGGTTTGGTCAAAGACAACAAACAAAGGAAGTTGTTTACCAAAACAATCGTTGTGTATCAACACAAAATGTTCATTAAAATGTTTTGACTGAATATTTTAATTTATTTAAATTATCAAGTTCAAAATATTGTTTAATCAACCAAATTACTATATTTAATACAAACATTATACAATTATTTGTATTTCTTGACTCTTGTTTTTATCAAGTTATATTATTGGTTACCTGAGTGTCTGAAACTGAAGTCACATGACTTACACCTCCACCCTGACATGCATCATTTCTGCAGAAGCTTTAACACAAACATCACAGCAGCTGCTGCATCGCAGCAGGAATATGCTGAAGCGTCTAAACCAGCGCTGCATCCTCCAATCTTCTCTTCCTGCTTTTGAAGAAGCGCACGTCCTCGTGCACGTCTGTGAGTGCTCTGAGATCCAATCTGAGTTTGAATTATTTCAATACAGGCAGAGATGAACAGTCCTACCAGTGTAACACATGTTCTCTGAAGATGAAGCTGTGATTGACTGTGATGGGTTTCCCATCTATAAAAAGAGATAACACGCGTTTGTCAGCGTTAAGCTAGCTCTCTATTGATTGGCTGTTATTTCTCCATTTAGGAGCCAGTGTGGGATTTTTCCATCCTCCTCGACAAATCTGAAGATTTATTTAACTGAAATCGTACACACGGAGATGGGGAACGCTCTCCTTCTGCACATGGTGCCACCATTTATGAGATTAGCCCAAACTTTCCTGAGACCTTAAGATATTCCAATGAAGGCAGACAGCGAGTTAATCTTTAACCCTAAGCGCTTTGATTTGGTTCAGAAGGAGGAGAAAAGAGACATGCTCGTGTTGCAAGTGTCACTACCTCCATTGGATTGATGCTTCTTTTCTCTTTGTGGCTTACAAACTAATCATGCCAGAGGGAAATCTGGCTGTTTCAGTATGCAAATAGTCTCGATGCGACACATGAGAACTCTGCTCAGCATAGCAATCACACTGATCTGCTGCTGATGGCTTTCCAGTGTGAAGAGGCTTCACTGCAAAATAAAGCAACAGCAATTTGGATGAATCCAAACAAACAAAGAGGCCATTGAGGTATTTTAATGATGGTATCACTGAATAAAACAACCATCTATACTGAAACTTTACTTTTAAAAGTGCTTACATACTTTATAGTAACTTCAAATACTTCATTTGTTTAACCAAAAGTACAGAGTTTTGATGATTTTCATTAAAATGTCAAAGGTTTTGGTGAATAAAACTATGGAGTCCTGAAATAATAGTCTGTTCAACAAAAACCAGAGAGAAAAGATGGATGGGGAGTATTTAAATGTCAGTCTGTATTATAGCCAGAGAGCAGAGAAAGCTAGCAAATGGATGAGATGAGGAGAATGGCTGAGAAATGGCTTTTGGCCAGAAGCTTTATGGGAAGTGAAACAGAAGAAACAGAGAGAGCTGTGAAGAGATCAAAGACAGAAGGGCAGGTAAGTTGTCAAGTAAACCCATAACTAATTGTATTTATATTAAAAAAAACCTGTAAAGATACTGAGCTGTTTGACATGTATAAGCTCTGTACTTGTTTCTCATGATTAAAGGTAAATTATGTAGGAATATTACATGTAAATACTCACACAACAGTTTAATGTTCCACTGATGTTGAAAATAAAGTTACATTATAACAGATCTGGATCTCAGTCAGCTGGGTGGTCTCTAGTTCCTGGTCCGGACCAGAATCATTATTTACACGTCCAGACTTCCTGGTTCCATAACGAATCACATGTGAGTCTGCAAGGCTGCCAAGTCTTCAACACAAGCAGCTGGAATTCCACAACGAGCAGCAGCAAAAAGTAAGAAACCACCACATCCTTCTAACTGATCAGCTGAGCTGCACGTGATGGGGCGTTCAAACACACTTAGGAAAACTCAACGCTGAACAAATAGACCTTCAGATATTCCCAAAAACTGAACAAATACAAGAGAAACAAAATGAGGACCAACATCAGAACTGGCAACCCAACAGAAACATCAGGGAGGGGAGGGGGGGAGAGCGGACGGGGCTCGGATTTGACGACAAGGTCTAATTCTTACATACTGCACCTTTAATTCTCAGGCATGTACTCAGGATCATACATGTAAAACACTTGTTTTATTTTGCTAAATGCATCAATAAAACCTGCAATAACTTTAAATCCATCTACTGAAATACAGCCACTAGGTTGAGTCTGTCTGTCTGTCTGTCTGTCTGTTAGCAGGATAACTCTTATTGATGGATTTTGATTAAATTTTCAGGAAAGGTCAGAAATGACCCAATGAAGAATTGATTACCGTCTAGTTCCAGGAATTTTTTTAACGATATGGACGTGGTACTTTCTACAATATGTCCGCTTGGTGGAGGTCTGCGCTCACTGAGTGCTTTTCTAGTTAAAGTTGTAGTCATTCTGGTCAAATCCTGAGAATAAATTCACTAAATATTGTACAATTTGACATTATAAATACAGGTTTTGTTTAACTGCTATCATATCTAGTTGACCATTTTCTATGGGATTGACATGTGCATGTACTAATTGTTTTTATCTTATTGTACAGCTCTTTGGTCAACCTTGGTTATTTATAAATGTGTTTTATAAATAAACTTGACTACATTCAAAGAGTTTTGATTAAAATCCTTCCAGTTGTTCATGAGATGATTCCAGCTGCTGTTCACTGAAGAAGCAGCAATGTTTCATCCCAACAAAAGGTGAAAAGATTTAAAATGACTTGGATAGTTTTATCCTTTCAGCCTGCTGTTACCTCCAAATGATGGAAATAAAAAACAAACATAAACATAAAAATGTAATTTTGTGTTATTAAAGAAAGAAATCTCTAGATGGAAGCCGCATTGCTTCTCTCTCCATCGCTGTCATTGTTAAGCTCTCAGTTTAATAGAACATAACACCATCCGTTTGTCATTTACTCTCCATTTTAAAGCCCTTCAACCAATTTCCTTACACAGATGGCGCAGCAAATGCGATCAGGGATATCAGCACAGTCGTCCCGAACGCTCTTCAACCATTTTTAAACTCTATCAGCAATTTTCTCTGCAAACAGAAAACGTTCAGGCGAGCCAGTGAAATAATGTGAACTCTTAAAGTTTAGCAGCTGGTGTGAAATTGATATTCTTGGGAGTTAGATGAGCACCTCAGCTTAGAGCTGATGAGCACATTTACCCTCTTCCACATTTAGTGACTTAAATTACTACTTACAGGGTGAGATTATCTTTCATTTCAACATTACTGGGAGTGAAAATCATATTTATGTCATTTGGAACAAGCTGCACAGGTAAATGTGTCAGACATTTAGACAGCAGCAACCAAGAAGGAAGATGTCGGTATTTTTTTAATTAAAATTACGAGGTGGAAAAGCCGATCTCACTCTGTTACTCCTCTAAATCTTTTTAATTCTATAATTTTTGGGACATATTAGGAGTAAAGATAATAAGCAAGAAGGATCTGACCTGATAAACAAGGGCGTTAACTTTCACTGACAGACTTTGACTTAAAATATTAAAATATATCATAAAGATTTGCTGTTAAAAACAAATTACCTGCCAGAGCAGTAAGAATTTTACATTTCTTAAGATTCATTGAAAAGAAAAAGCCAAAAATGTAGTTTTATGAAAGTGAGAAATGTTTTTAAAAAGTGGTAAATTATTCCAAATGTATTAAAGAGTCCCTTCCATTAAAAACGGTTTTTCTGAGGTTTCTGTTGAATATTTTAGCTCCACAGGTGTTCTTACCTTCATAGTGGGTGAAAACAGGTCAACAACTTCTCTTTCAGTTTTAATCTCTCAAACTACGCAAGTGGAGATAACACCAGAGTTTGAATGGCCTGTATCTGTTTTGTTACAACTCCTTTGTTCGTTAGTATTCAGCAGCTCCCACAGTTGAAACCACGCCTATAGCATGCTGCTGGCTAAAAGCTGTAGCATAAGACGTAGCAAACAGGAGGAGACTACGTCTGCTGTTGCCATGCGCAGCGGGGAAGGAAACAGTATGCCTTGCTCTCATAGGCTAGGTTGTTAGCCAATCAGAGTCCAGCAAATTTGTATAATGAATATTAATGAGTTGCAGCCCGAATCCAGTCGAATCTTGACACAGACATATTGAAAAGTCTGTTAATCAGTGTTTCCTAATGTTTTTTAGATATAAAATGTTTCATATTATAGGTTAATACTTAATAAATAACCACAAAATCCTGAAATTTGTGTGAAATGGAATCTTTAAAAGAACCATTGAACCTGCTATTTATTCTAAGTCTGATGTCTTTTTCCACAATCACAAGTTAACGTTTCCATTAACTTGAGATAATCACTTTAGTTTTATCTCATTATCCAAAGAAAACGAGCTTTCTCAGAACAACAAGAGAAACACAAACAGTCCGTGTGCTTCCAGTTTCATTTAGAATCGCTGTCGTTACAGATGATTTAAACGTGTTGATCGATGGCGGATCCTCCCCGACATTTAAACATGAATCCGTTCTGCATGAAATCTAATCAAATACCACTTTTTATGTTACAGTAACTTAGAATGAAAAAACTGCTTTCAGGTCAAAACAGATAAACACAATAACATTTATTATCTTGAGATGTATAACTCAGAAAACATCATATAAAAGATTGTCCTCTCTCAGCTTCCATACAAAAGTTTAATTTACTGACGTAAAACCAAAAGTATTTAGTTTATTAATTAATTTTGTAGGAAAACAAGTACTAAGTGTAATAATTTATTCTTTGTAAAAGTGAATGATTCCTTGATGTTTCTTACAATCTGCAGGATGAACATCTAGACAAAAAGACTCAATGTGTCCAAAACGGTCTGAATTTCTAGACTTTATCTAAAATGTTACAAATTTATAGATTATTTTAATAATTGTATTACACACTTTAGATGAACATGTAGGATTATGTGGGTCTTTTCTCTTTGCTAAACGCTGTATAAAAGAAGGATCTGAAGGAAAATGGGCTGTGAGTTTGTTCAGCCTGGATCTCCTCCAGCTGATCTCCACGGAGTCCAGTCGAAGGGTGTGTAACCGTGTGGACACGCCACATGACGCGTTCGCCATGCGCCAACCTCCTGCAACGTCACACAGAAACAGAAAGAGGGCGCTGGGTCAATGTGAGGAGGGTGGATGAAGGTGGCGAGAAGAAGAAAACAGGACGAGATCATCAACTTTTTTAACACTTTAATTTATAAAATGATTATTTGTAAAAAGCTGAGGGGAAAGCCGCAGATCAGATCTTTGGAGAATTTTAGAATATAAAGAAGATTTTTGAAAGTGCACAAATCTAATTTTTGGGGGTCATTTTGGGTATTAAAGATTTGAAACAGATTCAGACATAAATAATACGAGGGAACAACATGATTATCATTTTAGCTGCTCATTAAAAGACCAACAAATACAGAAATAAACAAATTCTTTTACAGCTTTTAGGATTTCAGCAGAGATTTTTTAGCCTTGATGTAATATAGTTAAATAATAATTAACTACAAGAGCCTTTACATAATTTAATCTGCTTTATTTTGGTATTTTCTTACAATGATATTGTTGGGAGGTCTGTTTTCAGTAAATTCAGAAGGTTATTGAAGCTTCTCAGGCAAGAAACTGGATTTCAACATCTGGAGTTTGACCTGATCACACGTTAGCATAAGTCTCACCTGTTCTGGTTCATTGTGTTTATGGTTTATGATTATTTTATATTATTTTATCCCACTTGTGATATTTTCCCTCAGTTATTGTCTTACTGTTTGTCATTGTTCCTCTTTAGTTTCTGCCCTTTTTTAGTGAATTTGTTTTCACAGGATTTTTATTTGGAGGTTTTCATGTTTACTTCATTCAGTTATAGTTTTTTTTATTATTCTCAGTCCTGTTTTATTTTTCCATGTATTTATTTTCAGTCTCAGCTTTTCTCTTGTTATTGTTTTTTCTGTTTCGTGTTTCTAGCTCTCGTTCACATTTCATCTTCAGTTTCTCTTGTTGATCACCCACAGCTGCTTTTAATCTGTCATCACACACCTGGTTCTGATCAGTAATCAACCTCCCCAGTATATCCAGCTCTCTGGTTGCAGAGCAGCTGTTTGCATCTCAAACCCTTTAGACATATGGGAGGAGTTAATGACTGAATGCCAAATAAAATCTGAATAAATTAAGAAATATAATTAGGACTTAATGTAACATTGATACAGTTGGACAACAGTTTCCAGACTGTTGCAGCATGTCTTCAGTCATGTCACATGCAGCGCCTCACGTGTCTGGTCACGTCGTGCACACCAACTAACTGTGATTCCAATTGAAACTGTGCTTTAATTAAACTGCTGTAACAAACTGCATGGGAGGTTTTTATGAGCTGCCAGCTAGAGAGAAATGCTTTACCCCATTCATCAAAAACAAATATGCTGTTTTATAAAATTATTCTGCCTTAAATTAAGCATTTGACTCCTTATAAAGAAACTTAAAAATGCACATTCATGCTTCTTGGTGCAATTTCTTTTCCTTTTGATCTGTGTTTTCCATCCAAAGAACCCAAATAAACCCTGTGTAACAGTAAATTTATGGTTCATGCACCATGAGATGCTGCGAGGGGGGAGTTATGTTGAAAGTCTTACAGAAACAGTAAACACATTTTAACCCATTTTGCTGCGCAGAGCATGAAGGAACATTGAAACATTTAACTCAAGGAGAAGTAAGTTTGCCTCTGTCAGAGACGGGCTTTGTACTGCCAACATCACACTTTTATCTTTCATAGCCAGAGGGCGGACTTTGAAAAGAATATTAATCTCTGAGGGCCGTTCAGATGTTTCCCATCGCTCCGAGTCGATACTGCACTGGAAGGTTTGTGCTGTTTAGATGTTTGGGTGAGAAGTCTCAGGATCTGAAAGAACCAGGCTGAAGACCAACAAAACAAAACCTGTGTGTATAACAATTAAAATAAACCAGGAAATTTACAAATTTAGTGTTGAAGCATTTTTCCATGGATGTAGGACAATACCTTGTGTGTCATTGCAGAGCAACAGCACTGAGAAGCTTTGAAGAATTATAATCAGCGCAAAATTAAAAACAGCTCAGTTTCCATTTTTAACTTTATTTTTACCTTTTGCACAAACAAAAGAAGTTAATAGCAACATTATTAACACTTTTAACATTATTGTTTGTTCAGGGTCTGCATTCTTCCAAGGTTGTATTTGAAGGATGTTACGTCAAACCGCCACGACGAGAAGTGTCCAATTTCCAAGGATTCTTCAAAGAGAAAAATGATGAATTCATATTTTTCACTTTTCTCAGGTCTTTTCATTAGATCTGTCCATCCAAGGACACATAGATAGATGAGTAACCCAAACCTTTGCTGCAGAGACTCATTCCTCCTGCTAGAAATCCTTTAATGAGAATCTGAATATTACTGGATGGAACTCAGATCATTGAGTGAAGAAAAGGAAAAATCAAAAATAGAATTTTAACTGTTTTTAGGTTTGATTTCCTTAAAATAGTATTGATATCTGTATCAGATATGTCTCTCTCTTGCTTTTTAGAGCTTGATGTCATTGGACATGTTTGACAGTGAAGGAGATAAATTTTTTATTATCTTCCTTCTCCTGAGGAGAATTTTAACATTTCCAGTGTGAAATACTCGCTCTTGTTGCAGAGCAGGTATGGGACTATACAGGCTGGTGAATGATCTAATCAGATTAATATGAATGTGTGTGTGTATAAATATACACATGTTGGCTCTCTTCCATCACATTCATGAATCCTGTCCATAATTCTCAGTAAAACTCGTCAGCTCTGCTTCATGAAGCATGAGAAACGGTTTGAAAACAAAGTCTCTTGTTAAAACGAACATGAACTGATTCTTAAAGGGTTAAAATGCCACATTAAATTGGAGATCTTTAAGCCTCGGTCACAATGACCTGCAACAGCTGTGAACATGTTAATAATGATTTTTGGACCATTTCTTATGTTAGTGGCACATTCAGAAGTTTGTGGCCACGTTGACGGTCCTGTACCAGATTTTCCATGAACGCAACACATAAACCTTCTGCATGGGGCTGCCAGTTGAATTCCTTCCAAGCAACCTGCAGAATGATGCAACTCATTTTCCCTGATGCAACAGCTGAATCTAAATCGTTCTGGTTGTAGAGGTGCTGCTTCTGGATCCAGTCCTGCACCCACCAGCATGGCGTCTCTTTTCCAGGTCCTCACAAACCGCAGCCAGTAGATCTTCTCCATCCTGCAGCTGCAGCTGTAGAAGGAGAAGCTGAAGTCTCTGCATTATTGTCATCTTAAAAATTAGAAGATTTTACACAAATTTCCAAGCAGATGACACGATCAATACACAGAATTTTGGAGCTACTGGACCTCCACTTATGTGAGGAACTCATTTGTTCCACTATCAGACTGCACAATTCTCTGACCGAGCACAAGAGACTTAATTGATCTTTTAATTATTATTATTATTATTTTAAATCTATGCATCTTACACTCTCAGAAGAGATACGAGACAAGAACATTTTTGTACCTATAGGTAAATTTTTTCCCTCAAAAGTACAATATTGGTCTTTAAAAGGTCAGAAATGTCCCTCTGAGGGTTCAAATTGATATAAAGTACAAATTTGTACCATTTCAACTGCACCTGCAACCCTGGCCAAGGCTGGTTAATCTCTATTTTATTAAGTTTCATCCATCATTTTCAATATTATGGTTTACATGTTGGTTTTAGACTTCAAAATGTGGCATAATTTTACTATTTTAGTGGAAAAACTTCATAAGGTACAAAAATGGACCTGGACTACAGGGAACACCCCCAGAGACAAGAATTTGTACCCTTCTTGTAACAAAAAAAGTTCAAAAACATTTTGATGTAATTTAAAGTTTACTTCACTACACACTGTACAAACAAATTCACACAAAACAAATTGTTTTAGATTTGCAAAAGAAAGAAAAGAATCAAGTTAATTATTATAATTGATAAAGACAAGTGAATCAGTCTGAACACAGTTTTTTGGGATAAAAAAAGGAAATCAATATATATTTTTTATTTTTGACAAGCTGTACGTTCATCCTCTTCAGCTCATTCTGTGGAAATGTTTTAATTAACATCTGCAAGTTAGAGAAATGATGATGATATAATATAAAGCTCTGCTTGTGTCACCTGTGTATAAAGTCTTTCACATTAATTTCACATCTTTCAGTTCTTTTTGTTTCTTGTTTTACACTGAAATTGTCTTTTTGTGCTGATTTGCGTTTCTTCATTTGGCTTTTATTAAAGCTTTAGAAATTATAATTTTGTGCAGAAAGTTTACAAAGGAATTTTATAGCAGGAACAGAGAAAGGAGGCTCCGCCCCCTGTGAGACAAAAGTGTATCATCTCTTTGCCCTTAATGTTGCGTCTTTTGCTGACTTCTCTGTGTTCAAGAGCTTAAAAGGCTCCAAAATAAAGACCTTATCAACTTTTATGTTCCAAGATCAGTGTTCAAAATTCACCTTTATGTATTAATCCTTTTGAGACTGAGTTATAACACCTTGCACATCAAAAGGTCCCGAGCAGCATGAAATGAAGTAATTACAAAAATATAATTGTGTTTATACAGGAGTCAGAACAAAGATCTGTTAAAGTAAAACATAGTGTGTACATGGGCTTGTGAGTGAATCCCTCATTATGCCTGATCAAAGTGTATCCAGCGGGGCAGAGAGTCAGCGTGGAGACGAAAAGGATGATGCAAGAACTGCTGTTCATTTACTCAAAGGACGACAACAAAGAAAAAGGCACCTTGTGGCTCGGCTGCTCTGCCGTCATCACTACAGTACAGAAACCTGCAAGAGGAAGAGTCTACATCAGACACTGAGATGAAAGGAGAGAGAGTACTTTTACCATAAAACTACCTCCATCCATCCATCCATCTGCATCGCTCCATCCATCCATCCATCCATCCATCCATCCTTAATCCATCCATCCATCCATCCATCCATCCATCCTTAATCCATCCATCCTTAATCCATCCATCCATCCATCCATCCTTAATCCATCCATCCATCCATCCATCCATCCATCCATCCATCCATCCATCCATCCATCCATCCATCCATCCATCCATCCATCCATCCATCCATCCATCCATCTGCATCGCTCCATCCATCCATCCATCCATCCATCCATCCATCCATCCATTCATCCATCCATCCATCCGCATCGCTTGATTCATCCATCCGTCCATCTGCATCGCTTGATTCATCACTTCATGAATCTTCATCGCTTGATTCATCACTTCATAAATCTTCACCGCTTGATTCATCACTTCATGAATCTTCATCACTTCATGAATCTTCATCACTTCATGAATCTTCATCATCGATCGATCGATTGAATCCCTCCCATGAGATCTGGACTGATGAATCTAAACATCCAAACAAACAGAAGGTCTGACATGGTAACACAGAGGCCGTGCTGGATGACAACTTCCTGTAAAACACTAATGCTGTACCAGCTGATTCAGCCTTTCATTAAAGCTAACAAATTCCTCTGTACATCCAAAGGACATTCAGGACAGGTGCTACCCAATAATTGAGACTGACTTTTCCTCTTGTTAGACTGCCATTTTTAACCACACTCCACAAAACTGATGTGCATCTTGAGTTGCAGGTGAGCTGCTGTAATTGGCCGGTTTGAATGATGGTGGAAGTTGTTTCTGGAAATGCTCTGCTCCCTGCGGATTAAATGACAGACAGGATTTTAATGAACAAGTGAGTGAATCATCGGCTGCATGACTCACTGCTCTTCCATGGAGAGAACAGGTAGCTGTGATAATACTGATGTGAGACGGGAATACCAGGGAAAGCCTTTCTGTTCAAGGAGACTGGAATCTCTGCATTTACTGAGTTTATACGCTGTTTCACTGCAAAGCTCCGACTTACTTCTGCTGCAAGCTACAAAAGACTGATACAGACTCAAAGTTTAGATTTTAAAACTCATCATATTGATTTCAAACCTATAAATACATCAACTTGTCTGATTCTATAAACATTTGAATTTGGCTTTGAGAACTTTATTCTCAACAAGTAAACAGACACAGTGCTGAAATTTAGAGGGTATTTTTTTCCGAAGTGTTTAATATTCAAATGTGTTTCTGATAATTTATGTGTGATCACACCCTTTCTTAGAATAGCTATTCTGCAAAAGTGTTTCCAAGCAGTCTGAATGTGTAATGGAAGGTTGTTGTGTGTAGGTGTGTACAAAGTGTCTGAAGTTTATCAACAGCCTTGAAGCTCTTCACACACTGAAATGCTGCTTCATGTCTCGTTAGAGCAACTTGCAGCGTGTAAATGTGAGATTTTGTACAAGTATCAGTTTGTCTCTGAGCTGTTGTCATGACAGGATTCTTATCTGCAATGAAATCTACAAAATAAAATTATTAAAATGTATAAAAACACAACCCATCAAACATGAACATGTAGTTGGCCTTTTCCAGATGAATGAACTCATCCAATCTCTAAGTGGAAGACAGATACTCTCATGACTCCTTATGACTGGAACGTTAAATAGTTTAAAGTGTAACTTTTACCTCTAAATCAACTTTTTTTTGCTGATAAACTCTATAAATGAGTGTTTAATAGTCTTGTCTACATTTCTGGGTCTTGTTTTTGGTATTTTAGCACAGTTTTATATAACTATTCATTTTATACCAAAAACCGTTAGTGGAGCGCCCTCTTCAGGTTTAAACGTGACACTGCACATGAATTTGAATCCGGCATTTCTATTGGCTGAAACCTTATTTTCTTTAAACGTGACATCATGATTCTGCCGTTATGGGATATAAAAGAGCTCGGTCTCGGCCACACCTCCACTCAGTAGTGAGTGAGTTTGAACAGGAAGTGGATTCGGCCGTTATCAGAGTTCATTTTAGTGTGATTCTCTTCCTGCTGAGATACTTTGATTTATAGCTTGGACACCTCTCTGAAACACGTTTTCTGATGAGGACCATGATGTGCAGCGGTCGTGTGCATGCGCAGCCTGGTGAGGCTGAGTCACAGATATTACACGAGCTAATCCAAATTTAGCTTTTGCTTTGATCAACAACAATATACCACAAAGAGACGGGACTCATTCTATGCCACGCTGCTGCAATACGAACCATCGGCTTGAAACGGTAGTGCGGTCGCGTGCAGCTGCACCTGTTTGCAGAGTCACACGATGTAACTGGAGCTAATAGCGTTGGCTAACAACAATATACCACGAAGAGAAGAGTCCCATTCTATCCCGCCAAGCAGCTACAGGGTAAACTACCGGCTCGAAACGATACGGAGCTGCTTGTCTCGTCTACATATTCCTTCATTTCACCTGTCCCTTTCTGGCGCATGTCAGTCAGAGTGACATGTCAGTCACAGCCCAGCCTGCCACTCCCCCTGGTCTGTCAGCCACGCCCCTTATTTCAGGCATCTTTTAAATTTCAGACTTTTTCCAGGGAGGGGGTTATAAGTTTTCCTTTAAATCAACAATTTTTCCTTTTCACTGAGATTTTTCTTCACCATTGTATCAATGTGTTTGCAACACATGTTGAAATCCACCAGTCAGTCGCTTCTTTTCTTTTCTTTTCCTGATCATCACTTTCACTCCCTCTCTAGACTCACCTGTTTCTCAGCCCTTGATCCTCTGGTTGACTTCCCTGGAATCCAAACCCTCCTTCACAAACCTGCAGAAGAACGCTCAGTAAGCAAAAACCCTCAATCACTCTGATTCATTCTATGATTAAATCACTGTGATTTAAGTCAGATAAACTGTTTCATTTACCTTTCACAGTTTCTGAGTTCAGCTCATTCCGAGTCCTGTTTTGCCAAACTGCTATGACAGATGGTTTGAGGCTTTGGTGGTTTGTTTACTGAAACTTGAATAATTATTTGCCTGGGTTTTATTTGAATTAGTTCCATCTGATCCCTTAAAGCCATATGACAGGGAAAACCTAAAAAGTAACTAAAAAGAAAAAGGGCACTGAGTGAGCTGACAATAATCTGAAAAAGAAGAAACCTTCAGTTTAGCCTTCCTAGTTTTTCTAGGCACCCTGTGGTGCATTTATCTAGTGGAGATAAATATTATACAGCATTTGGTTCATTTATCCTGCAAAATCAATTCTCTCTTTGCTTCCCTTTCTTCCTGTTTCCCTCACTTCTTTCCCACTTACAGCATTCAGCCTCACAGCAAAATGTGCTCGGGAAAATAAATTGCTGCCTTTATAATAAGTGGTCCTAATGCAGATGAATGGTGCATGATCTGCAAGCAGTGAAGCCTCTCACCCAGCAGCCACCTACTTTCATTTCCATAATAAACAGGAGGCATGACTGAAAGAGAAGCTGCCAGGGTTTCACTCTCTGGGTTGGTTTTTATGCTTCAATTTTTTTCTCTACTTCATATGATAAACATATTATTTACACTTAAAATAACACATAATTAGAGTTTTTTTCATTTGACACGTTTGCTTTTCAAGCTTTTTCTCTTCTTTTTCGATTGACACGATAAAAAACGACTAGGTTGTAGAATAAATAATAAAACATGTCAGCGTAAATTCATGTTCCTACAGCGATCTGCTGAGTCATGGAGGTCTTTAAATATTACAGTGTCTTTCTACAGTTTGTCTTTATTATTGACTAACGGAGTGAAAACATTGAGCTGCTGATCTCAAACCACAACAAAAACTCAAAAATCTGTAAAAAATTTAAAATGTCAGTCAAGAACGTTTTAAAGCTGCAACTCAAAATAATGAAAATTATCCAATTTTTAAAGCTAAACTTACAGATATCGACTTAAAGGTCCAGAATGTAAGAATTAGACCTTGTCAAATTCAAATCCTGCAGTTCATGTAGAAAAAAAATGTCCGCTCTCACCCCCTCCCCTCCCTGATGTTTCTGTTGGGTTGCCAGTTCTGATGTTGATCCTCGTTTTGTTTCTCTTGTATTTGTTCAATTTTTGGGAATATCTGAAGGTTTATTTGTTCAGCGTTGGGTTTTCCTAAGTGCATTTGAACGCCTCATCACGTGCAGCTCAGCTGTTCAGTTGGAAGGATGTGGTGGTTTGTTACTTTTTGCTGCTGCTCGTTGTGGAATTCCAGCTGCTTGTGTTGAAGACTTGGCAGCCTTGCAGACTCACATGTGATTCGTTATGGAACCAGGAAGTCTGGATGTGTAAATAATGATTCTGGTCCGGACCAGAAACTAGAGACCACCCAGCTGACTGAGATCCAGATCTGTTACTATGTGACTTTATTTTCAACATCAGTGGAACATTAAACTGTTGTGTGATTATTTACCTGTAATATTATGACGTACTGTATCTTTAAAAACGACCTCCAATGCGTATGTGAATAAAAGTCACTTAAACATAAAAGTTATGAACTTTTAATCTCAGACCTAAGAAATGTTTAACAACTGTTTCCAGTTAAAGAATAACTGGAACAGAAACATGCAAACAGTTAAAATGAACAAATATCCTAAAATTACTAAATAAATAAAGTTTAAGAAATACTATATCTTTTTTTTTGTTTAAAAATATATGTAAATAGTTTCTGTTCTGTGAAATGCAACATGATTCATAACAGGATGTTTTTCCTTGAGAATCTGTGACTTTCATCAGAGTGAAAATTAGTGATTAAACACAGTTTGAGTCTGTTATATAACACCAAGCCGACTCTTCATCAATAAAACGTCAGACATCATGTTCTAAAAACTTGAATCAAATGATGGCGAGAGGCTGAACTGTTGAACAGTTTAAACCTCCTAGAGAGACTCCTGATGGTTTGTTATCTAATTATAGCAGGAATAAAGTTTGATTGCAGTTGCCATGCACTGATTACATCCTAATTATCTGCTGTGACTCACACAACTACAGTCTTCTTTTAATCAAACACATCAACAAAGTAACACAAACAGATTTAGAAGCTCTGCATGCAGGTAATCTGTTCAAACATTAATCATCTTTGCTACTTGTTCCATAAAAATAAAAAGTCAAGTTTCACTTTATCTGGTAACACCGTGTTACTTACAGCTGCAGTAAGATTCAACACCAACTCTCCTTCCTGCAGGTTTTATCATGTGGATTGTTTTGGACTTCTTTGAATTTGTTTTTATTTTAATAACATCCATTTTTTTCATTATTTATATGCTTCAAAAGTTTTGCAGTTTTCTCCTGGAACTTATTGTCCAAACAAAGATGAGAAATCCTGCTTCAAACGAGTCACTTCAGAGAGAGACGGAGGTGCAGATCGGAAACCCGAGGTGTTTATTATCAGGTGGTTTAGATTCTCTGAACAATAATAAACAGAAAACGGAGATGTGGTGTCACTGTGGAAACTACGGTGGCCTGTTCAGCATAAAATACTAAAAAACCACCTGAAGGTTTCAAACCAAACACATGTCACGGTTACATGTTTGTTCATTCATCTTGTTTATACGTCTAAATCTGTTTTAAATAACAACCAGTTTAAAATGTCACTCAAATATACAGTTTGAAGCAAAGAAATCTAGTAAAATATTGATAAAATACTTTAAATCAACATGTCGAGAGGCAGTTTAAATATTTATTAAAATGATAAATAATTAAAATCAGGTACAAGCATGCTGAGGTTTACCCGGTTCCATTAACTGATGTTTAAAATACCCAAATGAAATCAAACTTCAGACCCTGTAAAATGTTCCTGTTGGTTGAAGCTGAGCAGGAAAAGTTCCAACTTACTGAACATACTGAAGAAACACTGTGTGATGAATCCTGAGAGACGTATGAGAGGACGATGTCCCTCACTATTATACTAATAATCTAATAAAATAAAGCAGGATAAGAAGCAACTAGAGATAAACAACAATCAGTAAACAGAAACTAGAGATAAACAACAATCAGTAAATAGAAACTAGAGATAAAATTTAATAAAAGAAGACTTTAGTTGTTCAGGTTAAGAGATTAAACCTGAGAGAATCCTGGTTCGGTTGGTTTTACAAACACTGAGCAGGATTAAAGAAAAGCAACTACAACAGTAACACGTATGTTTTCCATCATTTGAGGAAGAAAGGCGGTGTCCAAATTCAGGGTCTGCATCCTGCTGAGAGTCCTTCCTATCCGTTATAAGGAGGACGGTTCCTTTGAGACCGCAAAAACCAGAAGTTGGTGTCTTGTGAATTTGGACAGTCTACCCTTCCTTCTGTTCCCTCCCTAACACTCTGCGCATGTCCCGTCGCCAAGCAACCACGATGTTGCTAAGCAACAACAGTGAAAATGGAATGTGAACGAGGTGTCCTTCTCACTATTATTCTACAGTTACTTATTAAAATGTTGTCTTGTGTTCTGTTTTATTTCTGTTTATTATTTTTGTATCATAAATACTTTCTACAAGTCATTAAACTCTATTTATATAAAGTTCATTGTCTTGTTAAAGAGGCCATTTCATACAATCAGAAGAGAAGAAGAGAGAAGATAACACCCGTATGACACAAAGACCTCAGATTATTAAACAATAAGATTTTAATTCAAATAAGATTTACTGGTTTGATAAAATCAGATTAAAGTTCATAAAGTTTTGATATTTTCTGGGTTTATTCAACACAAACAGTTAAATATTGTCACATTTTGTATGTTTGAATAACTGAATATATTTACTGAATGAAATAACATCAACTTTCTGTCTGTTTTAATTTTAAAGTGTCCTTCCCTCGTCTCAGTTTTTCTTTATCCTTTGCACTACTTTGACTTTTCAATTATAACTCCTATTTTCATGTAATCTACTTTTCTTTCATTCTTTAACCACTTCTTCACCCTTCTTTTCACCTTTACGTCCAGTTTTCATTATCGTCTCTCCTCTTATCTTCACTCTGTCCTTTTCACATTCCCCTCCTCTCATCTTCATGAATCTCTTTAAATCTTATCTCGTTGTTTTCTCTGCATAGAGACTAATTACCTTTTAGTCAACAAGTTTCCATTATTAAAAGGCAGAGTAGATGTCGGGACGCTCCTGGCTGTTCTCCATTTGATGGGAAGTGGGAGGAGCTTGTTTGAGCAGCTTTTCCTTAATAAATTAAATCATCATTTCAAAACAGCTTTTTGTATTAAACTGAATGAAATTAGAATTTGTCTGATTAAAAACATTTAGAAAAGCTGAAATACTTTTTTTCAGCTCTGCATGGTCCAACTTTTAATCATAAAGTTCTGATACTGTATATTTGCATCCAGTTCATGTTGTTTTTGTGTTTTGAGGCGATTTGGTTGAGATGAAAACGTTTCCTGCATGTAAGAGGTGAAACAAAGTGATTGTGCAAAATGATTTGTGGTTGTGCACGACTGGTCTCAAACTCGTTGCTGTATCCAGAAAAGAAAATCCAATTTTTCCCTCATGGAGTCAGAACTTCTTCATTTCTCTCCTTGAATTCGTTGCTGCATCTATTTTATCTTGAGTTTATGCTTCTAATGCATCACAGATACACTGTATTCACAGAGCTCAGCATCTGTTTTTCTGAGAGGCAAATCCCCAGCGATCCCTCAGACACCCAGACGGTGGTTCAGCAAAATCCCCATCACATTTAAAAGGTTCCTGTCTCCTCTGGGAAAAAGTTTAAAACTGTTTTATTTCTCCTTATTCTAAAGTAGATGGGGTTACACGACACGAGAAAACGACAAATACTTCATGTCTGATAAAAGTAATGAGGTGAATAACATAAACGTGTTTTATAATTAAAGCTTTTTAAATTACACCAGTGAGTTTGACCCACTTTCTGCACTCGTCCACTGCAGCTGGATCTGGTTCTCTTCATCTTCCATGGCTGTCAGATAAGATACTGGCTAACAGAATACAGATGTGACAATCAAACTGTCCAGATGTGCAGAGAAAGCAGTAAAATATAGTCTAAAAGAAAAAGAAAGTGAGTTCTGAAAATGTGCTGATGAAGCTTCTCAGTCATCCAGATTATAGTAAGAAGATTAAAATCTGGTTTTGTTTTTATTGATTCCTGAATTATTTAAGCTCCTCGGATGAAAAGCAAAACTTCTTCATGAATAAAGAAAAAAGTCTGTCTGCTTTTTTTTACTTACTAGGATCTGCAAAATCACAAGTAGAAAAAAAACGTAAAAATAAATCTCAAATTCATTAAAACGATCAACTTTGACACATAAACCTCAGATTATGATTTTATCAGATAATTTGACTCTTTGGTAGTTTTAATTATTAATGTCACATTCCACATCGAATGGTTTGTGCTATGAGTTTTGGAAGCAGCACATTGTGAGACATAAACAGTATTTACAAAATAAATGTAGAATTTCCTCACAGACAACAGGTTTAGGAGAAAAGTGAGAAACCCCGCCCCCTTTGGCGTTCCATGGATCATCATCAAGTTTAAACGAGTCACAGGAAGTTGGACTTTACATGACTGAACCAATATTTTGAAATATTTTATGGATTACAGTTTAAATTTGAGAGATTTTTCTACAGAATGTTTAATAGTTGATGATGTCACATTAAACCATCAGGTTAAAGGTGGAACTCGGTGTGTGAAGGATGGATGACAGATTATTTAATCAGATTATTTAAAATGTTTTCAGCCTGGCGGGTTGACACTCTGATAGCAGATAAGACTACTGGACCGGGTCAGAACATCCTGGTCATATACATGAAACCCACAGGCGGACAAGTCCAACACAAGATCCAAAAAACAAGCAGAGAAGACTGAAGGACTGAAGTACCGACAGCAGCTGAAAGACGATGTCACGGTTGCAAACACGTCCGGTGTCCAATCAATCTGATGAGCAGAAGGTTCTCATGGGGACGAGGTCAGACACAGTCCAAAGTCCAACATTTGAGGTGCAGGTGGAACAAAGAGGTGAGACAGTGAGGGGAGTGTGATTAGGTAGGAACAGGTGCAGGACATAACAGGACAAGGTGAGGGACAGAGTGTCCTGAAACTAACCTGATCACAGGAACAAACAGAACCTGAACTACGTATGTGTGAGACAGACAGGTGACCTGAAGAGATACAGGACAATATAAAATATTTATCTTTTTAGAGACCAACTTTTCTAACGTCCACAGTTCTTTTTAGTACCATACGTACAGAAATTACACATTAAATCACAACAACTTTTGTCTTTTTTTACTGAATGTGTCTCTCGTGTCCCACAGAGTTCAGAGAGTTCACAGCTTAGATTTAACAAAACTCACTGATGACTTCACTCTGATGTTTCTCGTCACAGCTGGAAACGAAGACTGTTTTTAACTCGTCATGTCTCCAACATGAGACACTGTAGGACATGTGTGTCCCTCAGAGTCTTCTGTTCAAGAATCAGTAGGTTTCTAGTTTTTGCTCTGACTTTTGAGTCTGTGTTCCCGTCTGCCTCTTATAAAATTTGTATTAAGGTGGTTACCATGGTAACCCTAATGAGCCACTGGAAGCAGCTTTAACATTTCTTTTTATTTTAGCTGCTGCTGCGTGAAAACCTTCAAAATATCTTCAGAAATATTCTTGTTTTTCAGATTCCTCTCAAACCTGTAAAAGTTTGAGTCTTTACAGACGGAAATGTCAGAAAAGAGGTGGTGAGTGAATTTGTGGAACATTAGTGATGTTAAGATACAGAAATGACACGTCAGACATATAAACTTGTCCTCCTGTTGCAGAGACATCTGCTGCTGCGTCACGCTGAAATCAAAAGACTTGTTTTAATAAAAAACTGAATGTGAAAGAAGAAAACAGAAGAGACAGTTTGACACTTTGAGAGAAATAACTGATGATAAAAAGAGAGTTGGCTTTGATGCTTTTGAAGCATAAGACACATCCAGAAGAGGCTCTTTTAAACTTCCTGTATCTTCAGCTCGTGCTTCTAAACTGTCTTATGAACTATGTTTGGCAGCAACGCGTAGATGAAACTCAAAGCAGCTGGATCTTTTATATGTGACAAATAGACTCATATGATGATGTTTTACAGTATTTCAGACACAATTTCAACTCCAAAAAAATAACGTATTTCAACTTCCTGCCTCCACATACCTGTATCATACAGCAACCTGGATATAAGCATGAATATTTAAACATTTATTGATTTATTTATATATTTACAACCTCATAAGTCTTTAACTTTGGACAAATGTTTTAGGGTTAAAGAAGAAATTAAGTCCCAAACACATAAAGCTGAGAGACGACGGCTGCAAGAAGCTTTTTATTTTAAAACCACTAAAACAAATATAAACAATAAATTAAATGTAAAATGTATCAGACATCTTGTTTTCTTTACAATGCTTCAGATACTTTGTTTTGTATTTTATTTCTACAATTTTAACATAGATTGTGAAATTAATTTTATTGTTTTTAGTCATTTATTTCTGTATTTTCATTTATTAAACAAAGATATATCCACTAACTCCACAAATATCCCTATAATACTAACTAAAGACATATTTGTGTATGTGATTTGTGTAAATGCATGACTTTTTTATTTTGACAACATAAAAACAAGCTGCTGTTAACATGAATTCATCATTGTTCATGTATTCTGCACCCTGTGCAGTGAGAATTTAACCTCTAAATTGGTGAGATGCTGTAAGAGAATGATGAACTGCTGAACCAGTAACTGTCCAGCTAAGCATTAATAAGCTGCACAGTGTCATTCAGAAGGAGAAAAAATGACGAGGAAGATTTATTTATTCATTCGTTTTACAATCTCAGGGTCAAAGTCAAAAGAATAAGACAAGCTAACTTTATTTATAAATATATTATATATTTAAAAACAGCTGAAAAGTGCTGTACATTAAAAACAGCAATATAGAAAACACAAACTAGCAGTAATACAGTAATCCCTCACTTGTTGCAGTTAATTGGTTCCAGACCCCCCCGAGAGGTGAAAGTCCACGAAGTAGGGATACACCAAGACCCACGAGACAATCCGGTCAATTTTCAAAATAAAAGCGATTCTACAAAAAAAAAATACCGCGATTGACAAATGTGATCATATTCGTGTATCTAGGGATGAAAATAAACACAAACACACACACACAGCGCAAGTAGTGTGCTGACTACGTTGAGGGGGGTTTTGGGTGTCTAAACGAAGATGAACGATGTAGCAGGAATAATTAAAACAAGCTCTCTTCAGTTATTTAATGATGTTTATTTATCCATGGTGAAAAAATAGCTCTGAATAAACAGACGAGCAGAAGCGCTTGTGGACTGGCGCGCAAAAGGACGCGTCTGGTAACAGAGGAACAGCTGAGCGCGTCGCGGCGCGTCCGCGTGCAGTGATGACTATAGCGTTGCGTTTGGTTGACTGATGACGGGAATAAAGGACTTGTGTAGTACCATGAAGGTAATGAGAGCTTTACAGCTCTTTGGGAGGCGCCTCGTCTTCAACCGACCGCGGAGGAAGTGTGAGGAGGTAAACAAACAGCCAAAAGTGCGGTATTTAGATTTTTTATTTTTGGATGAATATTTTTGAAAAATCCGCGAAGTAGTGAGGGATCACTGTACACCAATAAAATTATACTAATACATTAGAATATACTAATAATGATAAAAAGTCACAAAAAAAGTTAAACAATAAAACAGTAAAATCATAAAACGTCTTACACTACGTTAAAAGCCAAGCTAAATAAGTGGGTTTTAGGAAGAGATTTAAGTTTAGAGCCCTTAACGTGAAGTAGAATACGGTTGAAAGATTCAAGAAAAAGTACAAATATTTTTCCAGCATAAAACTAAACTGTAGAAATTAAAATAAAAATACTGTGAGAAAAAATAAAATGTAAAATAAAAATAAAAACCAGGAAAGATTTTAAACAGCTGTCAGCTTAAACAAAATTTCAGCGTAAAAGCATATTTAAAGTCATTTTTTATATCTCTGGATTAATTTCCATTTTACATATAGATCCATTTTATTCAAGATGCATTTAAACTAAACTCAAGCTTTTCACGCTCAGGTAGAACCGCAAGCTGGATGGACTTAAATATCTAATCCATCTCTACTGTAAGTGTCTCCAGCGGGGGTGAAACGACAGAGAGCCAGCAGACCTTGTATCTCCACTCTCCATTAACATAGTCAGCAGCTGTGAAAGGGCAAAGCGCAGGCTGCCTGCAGATTTATCAGAATGTCACCCAACGCCACATTAGCCCTGACACTGTATGCAACACACACATAAATATACACACATTTGTAGCTGCCATACTTGAGACCCGGGTCAGATCGGGGTCAACCTGATATGTCAGAAGCAGTCACATCACTGCAGCCTGCACTGCAGTGGAGTTTTTCTAATGTATTCACTTAATTACTCTGAGTTTGTTCTTTGATCCTTTCCTGTAAAGACAAACAGAAGTTTACCAACACCTGCATTTCCTTTCTGAAAGAAAGATTCAGCACATCAAAGCTCAACGTGAGCGCTGAAGCTTCTTCATTCATAAAAGGTTCTCTTTAATCACGCTGAAACGTGCGACCTTCACCTGCATCGGTTCCTTCATCTGATTCCACAACAACAAGGTTTGAATTTTTCACATAAAAGATCCAGTTTTTGCTGTAATTCTTAAACAGCTGGTGGAAACAGGAATGTAAAAAGTCTTAAATAGGTTTATTTAACTAAAAGTTTGCAGTATATTAACTTTAAAATCCACTTTGCTTTGTGTCGACTATATAAACTATATAAGCAGCGCATCCCTTCCTACCACGATCATTTCACACGCGTAAATCACTCGCGTAGCGTTACATCGAGCTGGACCCAGAAGATCACGAAATCTCATGAGAATAGCAAAAACACGCGTGATTTCGTCACTTCTCACAACAACCAGCAGAGAAACAACATGTATCCAGAAGGTATGCGGTTTATTTTCACACCACCTACGGACTTCAAACCCGGCACATGTACTGTACTTTCTCGTTGTCTCGCAAACAAAAATCCGCACGTGTCCTTTTATTTTGAAACTTCCGGGTACGAACGCCTGATTTCCTGTTTAGTCCAAACTAAACTGCTGAACTTGAAGTGTTTAAGAAGCGTACGTAATGCTGGCGACACTACGCTTGTGAGATGCGTCTCATGAGCGCTACTTCACGCCCAGTGGGAACGGGCTCATTGACTTTGATGGCGGCTATTAGCCGCGCATTACGCGTCACTAATGCGTCTGTTGCGCGTCCAGTGGAAAGGAGGGGTTAAAGTCATAAAGAGGTAAGACAAAAGTTGGTCAGTAAAATATCATAAATAAGTTAATTGTTGTAAACAGGATTTCCTTCCAGCACAGCAACGTTAAAAAGATCAAACAGCTCCTTAATTATCACACGAATCTCAAAGAATCCGCTGAAACTTCAGTAATTAAATTTCAATTTCCATGTTTATGATGAAAAAATCCAGCAGAGATTTAACAGCAACAGTCTTAAAATCCACGAGCGTTTCTCAGTATCAAAGTACGTGCTTGAGTTCTTGGTAAGTACAGATGAAAGTATATAATTCTAATTACACAAGAACAGCCCTGCAGCTTGGAACGAGAGCGCACGTGATGATGTCACAGCTCAGTTAAGCTCTCAGATCTTCATATTTATTACTTTTGATTTGATTATTTTTACATCTATAGAAAGAGAATAATATTTATACAAATTACATTTTTTTATTATTATTATTAAAATTCCGTGTTTTTGCTTTATCTTAAAAATGAATAATTGTTAATTTTATAAATTTGATCCGATTCTGTAATATTTGATTTTTTTTTAGAAACTATATGTTTATCTAAAACATTCAGATTATAATCTGCTTGTTGTTGAAAGTAAACAAAGACTGAATAAATGAGTTTAATCCTTAAATTAAAAAGGGAAGCAGTAAACAAAGATTCTGTCCTGGAATCAACAGGAAACTATTTTATTTTTAGTATTATAAGATAAAATGTGTTAATGCATCAGCTCGACACATCAGTTTAGATTCAGATCATCGGTTTCGGACCATTACATGCTGTCAACAGTGTCAGTTCTGCTGCAGCAGCGTGGGCTGTTGGTGAGTTTGTCGCTGTATGATCCATAAACATCTGAGCCGCGCTCTCCTACACAGTCATGTGGGAGGCAGAGGGCATTTATAAATGACACCTCGGTTATTTTTCTGCCTCTGACGGCTACGTCCATCACTGCACTCGTTCACTTCTTCCTGCTTTAAAAGACACACATGCAGTTTACTCAGAATAGAGTTAAACTAGATGTGATTCCAATAAATAATCAATATCTGTTTGTTACCAAAGAATGAGTGAATTTATGGGCTGAATATTCTGAAGAAAAAAAAAGTATTAAATAATTTATTATTTAAAAATGTATAAAAGTCTTTAAGGTGGTTTGTTTTTTTCTACTTGCTCTTTGAAAACCTAAAATGTAATTGATGAACTTTAATTGTGTCAATGTGTTTATCTCCAGCTGTCGATGGGCGAGGGGCGGGGCTACACCTGGACAGGTCAACAGTAAAGGTGTCCCTCTTAAACCTATCAGAGGAAATTTACCACTTTTTTTTTTTCTCAACATAAAAATATATCTTGAAAAAGATTCAGAGTAAATTCTGAAGTTAAATCTGATCATTTTTGTCACTAAACTCCAAAAACTGTTTTAATCTTGCATGACATTTTAAAAACAACCTGCAGGAACCTGATACGAAAGAAAAAGCTCAAATAAAATCATCTAAGTTGTTCATAGATTTTCATAAATAATATTTCAACTTATTTTGTCACAGTTTTATGTTAATCTTCAGATTTACTGATATAAAAGTTGTCTAAAGCAGAATGAATAAGCTCCATACAGATAATTAACTTATAATGAACTCAACAATGTCACAGACGGATTTTCATCATCTGACATTTTCCAGCTGGTGAAATGTTTAATTTAAAAAAAACAAGGTGACCATGAATAAAACACAAGGACAGACATCTGATGAAAAGTTGCTGCATAAAACTTCTTCACCAATATTTCAGTAATTTGAATGATAAAACACACTGAGGTCTTCATAGAGGTTTTAAGTTATAATCCATAACATGGAGTTGGTTGATGATGTGGTTTGGACTCTACCCCCCCATCTTCAGTCTCTATGTGGTGTTCATGAACATCATGGAGAAAACAGTGTTTAGTTTAGGAGCTTCATCTCTACTTTTTGCAGATGATGTGGTTTTATTCCCAGACCTTCTGCGTGCACCAGGAAAGAGTGATGAAACCAGGATGAGCATCAGTTCCTCCAGATCTGTGGTCGTCATGCTCAGCTGGACAGAGGTGGAATACTTCCTTCAGGTTGGGAGTGTTTGTACCTCAAGCTGAAGTTTCCAAGTATCTTGGTGATGGTAGAGTTGTGTGAGAGACGAACTCAAGGATCAGCAGGATGTTGCTCCAGTGCATTGTGGGTAAGGGAGCTAAGTTCTTCTCCATCTCTACAGTCATAACTGGAGCAGGTAAAATGAGTTTCCAGCAGGTAAAGCGAGGGGCTTCGTTATGCTGACGTCAATGCACTTTGTAGGTTTTACAGATTCATTCCACTGGGTGGAAACGCAGCAACAGACCCAGAACTTACTGGTCGTAGGTCTGGGGACGTCTCCTCCCAGGGAGAGTGTCGGGGGGGGGTCTGGGCTTCCCTCCAGGACCTGTTACCACTAAGACCTGACGCAGACGGATGATTCAAATAATGAAATGATCCATAGAAAAACACTTTCTGAAAATAATTTGTAATAAATACATTCACTTTTCATAATATTTTATTATGAAACATGAAATAAGTATGACACACAATAAAAAAAACACTTTTGAAAAATTATTCAGTAAATATTATTTTTACTTTAAAAAAAAACTTTGAAGGCTAAACACTGAGCAGTAAGCATGTTATTATTGTCACAGAACCTTGATTTCTGAATTCACACAAATAATAAAAGCTGATATTTAACATCTTTTCAACACAAGTTATTAAACTGAGCTGTATAACATTATATTAAAGGTTGTAACAGCTTCTTTTTGCCTCACAGAAGTGTCAATCCTTCAACAAAGTGACTCAACGGTTGGTCATTTTGGGTTTTTAGGCTTCTCTGTGTGGCAGCAGGTGAATTTAACACCATAAACTCTGACTCTAAAGATGAGAACAAAGGTGGAGAGAGAGCTGGGAGAGATATGTACCTGTAAACAGGCTGTGAACCAGTGAAGGTGATATCTGACACAGAGAGTGTCATGACACACTGTGGATACGGAGAATTATTCTGCAGCTCGGAGCACTGATGCCACCGGGCCTCGGTTAAAAGGAGGCCTCTGGAAGGGCTTGAGATTCAGACTCTTTGAAATGTGGTAAATGGCTCGAGGCTGCTGGACATTGGAGGGTGTTTGATATGTCTCAGTGAGGATATTGACCACCAGGATGGTTCATTGCTGCATCACTAAGCTGCTTTATCTTTGTTCCAAACCTCGACTGCCTCTAACTTATCCAACACAGAACAGAAAAAGGAGGAAAAATTACAGTTTATTTAAAAAACATTTTCAAACTGTTTGAAGTAGTTTATCGAAGTATTTCTTTGTTTTGAAAACAAATATTTACATGACTTTGTGGTTATTTCTTAAGTATTAACCAGTAATATAAAACATTTTATATCTAAAAAATGTCAGGAAACACTGATTAACAGACCTTTTAATCTGTCTGTATTAAAATTAGGGTGGTTCCGTCAGGCCTCGAGCAGCAGCTCATTAATATTCATTGTGCACATTTGCTGGACTCTGATTGGCTAACAAACTAGCCTATGAGAGCAAGGTATACTGTTTCCTGCCCCGCTGCTCATGGCAACATCAGACGTTCTCTCTTCCTGTTTGTTACATCTTACAGACACAAAAATATGAATATAAATGTTTACAAAGTTTTAAAGAATCTAAATGAGTTTGAGTTTCTGATGTTTTAAGTTTGTTTATAAATGTTTATCTTTTAATAACTCTTTTTCTGGAATGTTTCACAGAACATGTTGTAAAGATGCTTAAAATCACATTAAAGAATTAAAATTCAAAGATGTTATTTGTGAGATAGATGAAGGTGAAATGGTGTGAGTGCTGCTGACTCCCGGTGCAGGACGATCTCCTGTGTTTGTCCTACAGCAGTGGTGTCCTCACGGTTCTCTGTCCTGCATGTTTTAGGTCCAGAAGTTTTAATCATCTGTTGATACAAATCAGGTGTGTTGGATCAGAGAAAGCTTTAATGCAGCATAGTGGACTTCATGGTCCAGGTCTGGACATCACTAATCAACAATGTTGACTTCAAAAAAGACAGAACATTCCCAGGTGGGTCCAGGTGGGGTCCAGGTGGGTCCAGGTGGGTCCAGGTGGGTCCAGGTGGGTCCAGGTTGAGGCTGACCACAGCAGGCACGGCAGGTGATGGTTCTTGCTGAGGAAAGTGGAGGAGAATCACCACTTGTAGGTATCTTAGGGGTCTTACTGGTTATGGTGGCAGGAGTCGCAGGTACAGTAGTACTAAAGACGGTACAGAGTACATAGAGTTAAATACTTATTTAAATTACCCAATGAGTCACTATCAGGGTACAACAGTCTAACAGTGAGGAACTGCAGAGGTCCAGCTTTTACAGTGTTGATGGAGATGGGTTGCAGGTGTAACGCTCCACCAGCCAAGTCTCCTCCCACAGCCAGAGGCCTCATGGCCCCGCCCAGAACTCACCTGAGAGGCAGAAAACAAGAGGAAAGAAAAAGCAACATGACTGACCCCGAGCAACCTGTTTTATTTAATAAAACTTTACCTCTCGTACATTTGGTTAGTTTCCTTCTGCATCTGTCTCACACCTGATCTCACTGTCCTCATTATTACAAACGTCCAGGTCTGACGACCTCGTTTGGTTGAATCTAGACCAGTCTGATCCGGTTCTTTAGGCCAAGTTCTTTTTAAACATAATTTAACACTTTTTTTTTTACTTAAATCAAAAAAACTTATAATTGAAATTGAACCATTTTATTTATTTTAACAAACAAAAATAACAATGTATTTTCCAAAGGGCCTGTTTATATTTCAAAATCTCTTTTATATCGAGTTTATTTAAACCATAAAAGTGAATCTGTGTTTTTTATTCAGTCTTTAATAATGGCAACCCAAAGAGATGAGGTCAGAGTGTAGTCATGCAGAAACAGCACACCGCTCACGGACACGTGAACACAAACATGACCTGCCGTGACCAGACGGCACACGTCATCCATCTGAAGCTTTGTGTTCACGCTGTACAACAAGTTCATGTCACAGTCGCGTCCAACCTTCAGTACACGGTGTGTGTGTGTGAGCTGAGCAAATTATTACAGATAAAAACAAAATAAAACAACTTTTAAACAATATTTACATTAAATATCTACATATTCCAGAAGAAGGAACATCATTAGAATAAATAAATAAAGTTAATTACGTAAAAATTTAAAGGTTTTTCTTTCTTTTTTCTGCAGTTGTGTACTTAGTGTTCCATATTAAACTTTACGGCTGCTAGCAAGTCAAAGTTTTTCAAGTGTAAAGGGAAAAACATCTTGACCTTGATGCATATAATTTACTCTAACAGCAAAAACTGATTACAAATAGAAGGTTTACAGCATGAAACCTGTTTGTTTATTGCACAACAATAATGCAGCTGAAGTCACAGTCATCTGTGATGTTGTTATAAGGGTTGATGTCTTTCAGCCTAATTGACCCATCGTTTAGTTTTCCTTGTGAAGACATTTTAAATGAAGCCCATCTGTTGTGCATCTGTGACTGCTTATATTATGTGATATAATGTGAATTAATACTGCATATAAATTTGTTTTGGCTCTTGGTTTTCTATTGTCCAAGGATTTGCAGGACCTGTTGTGCATTTGCAATCATGTTTTGATGAAAGACTTGAATTGGATGTGCAGATACTGATGAGGAGAGGCACCAGCATGAGAGGAAGAAGAATGAGCTGTCAGCTGCATGTATCTATAAATGTTTTGGTCCTTTTACAGCTGGTCAGAATCAAACTTCTTCTGTCCTGAAAGTGACTGAGTTACAAGCAGCTGTTTAATGTAAATATGCTTATAATATGTTATAGAGTAAATAAAGAAAATACTCTACAGATTTGTTGGTTTCCCTAAAGAGACTGTTGATCCTGCGTTATAGTTTCAGATTGTTTTACTTTAATTAGGTTCCTGCAGGGTTGAATTTCATCAGACCTTTAGTCTGTTTACAGGAACTAACAGGATCTAGTTTGGTATCACTGTGTGCACCACCCTGAACATGGACCAGATAAAGATGCTCCATGTTAAAGACTACAGACCATCTCCAAGCAGCTTCATGCTCCTGTGATCAGCTGATCATGTTATTAAACAGTATTAAATCAGGGTTGTGGGTGTTTTGGGTTTGTTGTTTTATTTTTGTGTTTCCTGTGTTTTATTTTGTAAATTTAATTTTAATTTTATTTCCTATATTAATCCCTTGTGGGGAAATTTGGCTCTACATTTGACCCATCAGAGGGCGGCCATCTTGAACAGCGCCCGGGGGGCAGTTGCGGGGTTCAGTATCTTGCCCAAGGATACTTCAGCGTAGCTTGTCGGCACCGGGGATCGAACCCGCCGTCTTTGTGAAGGGAGATCACCCTTCCGCTAGACTACGCCGCCCGCCTTCCAGACAAATGTTTCCTGTTTTCCCACTTCTTGGGATTTACTTCATTTATTTTTCTAGTCGGGGTTTTTTTCTTGTTGCTTTTGTTGATTTGATTTCATGGATTGTTTTTCTGTTCTTGAGTTTGTAAAGTTTTTAGGTCAGGTGTATTTTTGTCCTTCATGTGTCTCCAGCTTCCCAGTTATTTATTTCCTCTGAACTGCTTCTGGTTTTTGTTTAGACGTGTTAATCTGATCAGCTTCTCTGCACCTCCAGTTCACCTCAGTCCATGTTCAGAACGTCCGTCTTCACCCTCAGTGTTTCTTGTGTCTTGTGCGTTTCTGTACTTGTTTTGCTGCCGCGTCAACTTCTTTTGTTTATCCCTAATAAAAGTGTCTTCGAGTCTTCCTGCACCTTGAATCCAGCCTAAAATCCCTTGAACATGACAGATAAGATGATCTGTCCGTTTTCATGCACTTATCTATATATTTCCTAGTGACGGCGTCTTTAAGAGCCGTCAGAATGGAAAAGCTTGACAATAAAAATGTTTAAGTACTTTTTTTCTTTCCCAAAACTTCTCCTTTATCCACCTTCCTCTCTCCTCCACTTGTGCATTTATTTTCATGCAGGCTTGCATCTTCTTGCAGAAAGCACTCATCCAGAGAATCCAGCTCTGGTCCAGTGAGGAGAGCTCTATGAAATTATTGCTCCAGTTTGATGACAGCATTCAACCAGTTTGTGTGCAGACAAGAGAATCCACTCTGTCCCTGACGTTTTTATTGACTGATTCAAGTTCAGCTAGTTCATCACACATCAATTTTAATTGCCTTTCTCAATGCTTCTTCAGATATTGTCAATTTTGCTTTAATTGTGATATACTAACTTCCAACTTACTGCCCTGAGCTGGGGGAAAGGTGTGAAAATTATATAAGATTGCTGTAGAAAATCGAACTGGCACGCTTTCCAGATTTTTGTAAGATGGCACCATCAATAAAATTAGCTGTGAGACAGTCAGGGGACAGCAAGACCAGTTGGTGGGAGATGTGAGAGTTACTGGTAGACTGCCAGTCAGGGAGGAACTGGGTCACTCTGAGTTATGTTTAACATTATAATTTAGGAGTTTAAATAAAGATGAATAGTTGGCAGTATCATGATGTTTAGAAATAAAAAAACAACATGGTTCGACTTGGTTTGGTTTTATTTTAGGATTTTACACTTAAAAACTCAAACAAACTGTATTTAAACACTGCAGCTTCTTGTTAATTTAATTATGTGATTGACACAGTGTGATTTTATATCATATTAACTCACAACATCTCTAATACACGTTTAAAGCAGAACTAAGTAAGTTTTGCTCTCGCTCTCCCCCTACTGGTCCCCTGTGAAAGCTCACTGTCGTAACGTTCCCCCGCCGCCGCCGCAGACCACCCCTCACCCCCTCCACCCCGCCGCCGCCCCCCCAACAACAACGCGCAGAGAACGCTTTTGCAAGAAGAAAGAAAAACAAAACCAAGAAAATGTCTTGACAGGTGAGTATTATTGTCATCTTTGCGCTCCTAAGGGTGGCGTTGCTAACAACAGCAGAGCTTCATGCTTGTATTTATGTACGTGAGTGTGAGTGCCGTAAAGCAGGTTTGTTCTCGCGAGATTAGTCGGGTCCGATCCACTGAAAGTTGCAAGTGCTGCTTTCAGGACACAGACCCCGGAGGGAGGGGAGGGACCCACGAATCACCCCGCCAAGTCCTTGTTTACCCCCACAGGGACTCTAGAAAACATTTATTGAGGTGAAAAAACTTACTTAGTTCTGCTTTAAATGGACTCATTTAAAGTGACTTATTTAACAAATTATATTTTCTTCCATCTGAGACATAATCAAGTGTGAAATTTGATAAATCAGCCTTAATGCTGGATTTCTTTACAACTTAATTTCTCTGTTATAAACATCAAAGCAGTTTCACAGTTTAATTGCAGATATTTTTGATAAGGATGATTATAAATACAGTATGTCTACAAATATGCAACAATCAAGTTTAAAGGACCTGAAGGGAAACCAACATGTCGTCTAGTGTGATGTGTTATTAGTATTTCATTATTTTAAAGAGGCCCTTCCTTTAAAAACAGTTTTTCTGAGGTTTCTGTTGAATATTTTAGCTCCACAGGTGTTCTTACCTTCATAGTGGGTGAAAACAGATCAACAACTTCTCTTTCAGTTTTTATCTCTCAAACTACGCAGGTGGTGATAAAACCCGAGTTCTCCCGAGTCCGAACGGCCTGTATCTGTTTCATCACAACTCCTTTGTTCCTTAGTATTCATCAGCTCCCACAGTTGAAACCATGCCTAGCATGCTGCTGGCTAAAAGCTGTTAGCATAACGCCTAGCATGCTGCTGGCTAAAAGCTGTTAGTATAAGATGTAGCAAACAGGAAGACACAACGTCTGACGTTGCCATGCACAGTGGGGCAGGAAACAGTATTCTTTGCTCTCATAGGCTAGTTTGTTAGCCAATCAGAGTCCAGCAAATTTGAACAATGAATATGAACGAGCTGCTGACGAATCCTGACAAATCTTGACGCAGAGAGATTGAAAGGTCTGTTAATCAGTGTTTCCTGACGTTTTTTAGATATAAAATGTTTCATATTACTGGTTAATACTTTAGAAATAACCACAAAGTCCTGAAATTTGTATGAAATGGCCTCTTTAACGGTCATTGCCTCAAAAAGTCTGTTTTAATTCATTCTTCGGATGGTTGTGCCAGAAGTCTCACATAAAAACTTGAATTTACAGAGTAAAAGAATGAGACACGAGGTGAACTTTGTGTTGCCAACTGTTAACTGCATTTGAACTCGTCTGTAGTCTTTAGAATCTGTTCAGCTTAAAGCAGAAAATAAAAAAAAGATTTTTGTTGATCTCTTATAATAAAATGTTCATTTATCTTGATGATGTGCAATTCCTGTTAAATGTGGGACATAAAAACAGTAAAATTGTTAGTTTTTTGTTTTTTATTTTTTGTTCGGTGCCAAGTTGCACATGATGTTAGTGGCCAAACCAAATCTCTGCAGTTTCATTGTTCCCAGAACAAAGATCTGATTGGATAGCAGCTATTACAAAAGGAATGGGAGTCAGGAACGTCGGTCCAGTGGAATAAATATTTTGGTGAGATTCTTTAACCCTGCTGAGATCAGCATGGCATCAAGAAGATGGTAAGAACTGAGAGGAAGTAAAAGATTTCAGACACTCGCTCTCCCATCTGTCGCTCTTCCTGGGGTTCCTAAGTGGGCGTGTCCTCCATCTCTCGCTGACTCCCATGTGACTCTGAGTCAAGTAACTCAGCAGGGTTTGATGAAGGGCTGCACATGGTGGTTTGTTCCGAGACAGCTCACAGTCCAGGATCAGAACATCTACAGCACAGACCAGAACTTTTGGTCTAAATGCAATCAGTACAAATCTTTTCACATAATTAACATTCTTAACAGACTCTGTACCAGTTGTGTACGACATTTCTCTGATCTGCTGCAAACAGTTGTTGAAGGATTCTTCTAGCGGATGTTGATGAGATCAATAAATCATCTGGTTTTTTGGTCACCAACATCTTCAGGGGTGTTTTCTTTAGTAACAATTTATTTATTAGCATATCACTGGACTAACAGGACTTATCAACAATCCCTCTATAGTTCCTCGAGATTACGTTTCAGTGAATTTTGGCTTTGAGTAGATTTCATCTAAAAGTTATTGAACCTATTCGTCCGTCCCAAGGGTACAAACCCGGTCATTTAAATCAACTGCTTTCCACCTTCATGACAAAGTGTTTATAGATGTGTGCAGGGCTGAAACAGAAAAATCATGATTCATTTTTGTGATTTCAAGAGCTTAGTGTTCCTTAATGTGTTATACAGGCACAATAAACCCTGGCCGATCAAAGAAGTGGCTGTGACAAGGGCACACACTTTAAAGGTGGAGTGGGGAGTAAATGCTCGTAACTGTCGTTTAAGGCACTTAGAGTAAAGGAGTGATGATGGTCTGACAGCCACTAGCTGTTTGTAGGAAATGAGATGTGAACAGGAGTCCCTAGTATCAGCCAGACAATTTATATCTCCAGCCGCCTCATCTTAGATTTGGCAGATCTTTGCAGGTTATTTAAAGCTCTTAAATCAACAACCTTTTGTTCTGCCCTGCATCATTATGTCTCATTAACCCACTCAAGCTGAGAGGACTTAAAAATCAAATGAACCACATTTTGGATGAAAGTCTTTGAGGGGATTAACCGGTGGTGCAGATGGAGGTGAGACTATTAATGCCTGTGATATTGTCCTGCTGTCGGATGTATGATTAATCATCTAAACTGGAAAGCAGATGCAGAGGTGCTGTATGCTGACTTAAATCCCTGGATTTTTCTCCAGCAGGTGACTGGACAGTAATGACCAACTTTTCCAGCAGGAATGGATTATCCCACACTGCCATCTGTGGGTCGGTGCGAGAACATCAAGCCAAATAAACAACAGGGGAGAAACTGGTCTTATATAAGTGATAAATGAACTGACAGGATGAGAGGCTTCCTTACAATAAGCAAGCAGAGATGATGGCTCAGTTGGAGGATCCCACAGGGGGAGGTAACACCTGCTCGACCGACCGTGCAGATTTAGATGTGACCCACATCAACGCCTCCAACAAGTCGAGGGAGAGAGAAAGAGAAACCTAGTGAGGCTGCCATTTTTTACATCCTCCAATCTTCTTCCTGCCTCAAAACAAGCACACATACAGTAATTCTTCCTCTCAGAGGCAGTGAACCCAGTCCCATCTGTTAAAGTAGGATAAATCCTGGCAGAGAGAATTTATCTGCAGCCAAGATTTATTTACTGGAAACAACTTTGGGTTTCTTTGTGGAGCGGTCCGTCTCTTTCTTCTCTCTGTTCCTGCCTCCTGCCGTGCGAGCTGTCCCGCAGGCTCGGTGATACCTGGGCCAGGTCGATAGTCGCTAATGAAAGGCTCCTTTATGAAGGCGTCAGCTGCTTCCCCTCATGGGGGCAAGCGGCTCTAATTTGAAGTAATGGCTATCGGCTAAGCCATAGATTTATTGAGTTGGTGATTAGTGCACTGTATGAGCACCAGAAGAGGAGGGAGGAGGACACAGAGGAAGATGAAGGACAGGAGAAGAGGAGGAAGGGAGGGTGGTAATGTGTGAGATAGTGGAAGGATGCTGGAGCATTTTAACTGTTACACAGAATCACTGACAAAGTCTTTATTTGTTCAAAATATCCATCATCTTTACCGCCTCACCTTCACTTTATGACTGTTTTGTTTTATCCTTATATCTGTCCTTCTCGTTGTCAAGACAACCCTGGTCTGTTTATAGACATTTAAATATGTCTGGAATAAAAACATCAGGTACAAAAACAGATTAAACCAGTTCAGATAAACTCAACTGGATTCAATCATTAATGCTGTAAGAAACAAGTTTAATTGATATAACCCTGATAAATTTTAAGTAAATAAAATGTTTTAATGTTAGAATCGGGTTGACGTGTTATAAATGCTCCTGATGTGTCTGATTGCAGGTTGAATTAAAACAGTAATAATGGATTTAATTTATTTAGAAGTTTACAGTCTGTGATTCATTAATACTCAGTCACTTCCTGGTGGAGGTGAGCAGCAGGTGGTACCTGGTCGTGGATGATGAGGGTTCCTGGTCGTGGAGGGTTCCTGGTCGTGGATGATGAGGGTTCCTGGTCGTGGATGATGAGGGTTCCTGGTCGTGGATGATGAGGGTTCCTGGTCGTGGATGATGAGGGTTCCTGGTCGTGGATGGTACCTGGTCGTGGATGGTACCTGGTCGTGGAGGGTTCCTGGTCGTGGATGGTACCTGGTCGTGGATGGTACCTGGTCGTGGAGGGTTCCTGGTCGTGGATGGTGCCTGGTCGTGGATGGTACCTGGTCGTGGATGATGAGGGTTCCTGGTCGTGGATGGTACCTGGTCGTGGATGGTACCTGGTCGTGGATGGTTCCTGGTCGTGGAGGGTTCCTGGTCGTGGAGGGTTCTGGTCGTGGAGGGTATCTGGTCGTGGAGGGTACCTGGTCGTGGATGATGAGGGTTCCTGGTCGTGGATGGTTCCTGGTCGTGGATGATGATGGTTCCTGGTCGTGGATGATGAGGGTTCCTGGTCGTGGATGATGAGGGTTCCTGGTCGTGGATGATGAGGGTTCCTGGTCGTGGAGGGTTCCTGGTCGTGGATGGTACCTGGTCGTGGAGGGTTCCTGGTCGTGGATGGTACCTGGTCGTGGATGGTACCTGGTCGTGGAGGGTTCCTGGTCGTGGATGGTACCTGGTCGTGGATGGTACCTGGTCGTGGATGGTTCCTGGTCGTGGAGGGTTCCTGGTCGTGGAGGGTATCTGGTCGTGGAGGGTATCTGGTCGTGGATGATGAGGGTTCCTGGTCGTGGATGGTACCTGGTCGTGGATGGTACCTGGTCGTGGATGGTTCCTGGTCGTGGAGGGTTCCTGGTCGTGGATGGTACCTGGTCGTGGATGATGAGGGTTCCTGGTCGTGGATGATGAGGGTTCCTGGTCGTGGATGGTACCTGGTCGTGGAGGGTTCCTGGTCGTGGAGGGTTCCTGGTCGTGGAGGGTACCTGGTCGTGGAGGGTATCTGGTCGTGGAGGGTATCTGGTCAGGGTTGATTCACTTCTCTTTACCATCTTTACTGAATCTCATTAGCTTGACACTTATTGCCTTAATATATAAACACTGTGTCATTCTAAAAACTTCTGCCTAATATATTTTGCTCTATTAGGCACCAGCGGAACAAAAATCCCCCTGAGAGAACCCAGACGTACCCACAGAGATGCCAGCATGACGAGGGAAAAACAACCTGGAAGAGAATAATGAAACGTCTCTGCTCCTCCAGACTCGGGGGAACCAGACGACTCCCAGAGTCTGAGATTTAAACGACAGTTTCAGATGTCTCATTGCGCTGTGACGTGGCAACAAGCCTCTCCAGAGAACTGAAGGATTAGTCCAGACTTCAGGAGGTAAACCTCTGATGGCTGCATTGTTTCCTGGTCTGAATCAGACATCGTGTATTAAACCATATGGACGGATCACAACCTCGAAGCAGCACCGGAACATCCAGAAATCAGTTAAATAAGATCCGTTTCAAAGAAACAATAAAGACATGATGAGGATTTTATAAAACTTAAAAAAAAAGAACAGATTAATGTATCTTCTTAGATATATTTACCTTTAAACAGCTTTTAAATCTGTGTAAAAGTCTGAAACTGGCTAAAATTTACTTATAAAAATCAGCTTTTACTAATTATGTCATGACTCAGTGTTTTGACCCAAATGTGTTCAAAATAAACTTTTAATATAGATAAAGCAAAGACTGACGGAGCAGCACAAGATTTATGAAGGTGAAGAGATGTGGAAGAGACCAGATGAGACAGCATACAGAGGATAATCTGAAGAGACCAGATTATAAACACAACTAAACAAAATGACTTGGTGAGCAAAGCGGAAACACCTGAGAGGAGAGGAGGAAACAGGAAGTTCAAAACATGCCAAAATAAAACAGGAACCGGACCAGACATAATACAAGACACAACAACGGAAGGGGAGCCGGAACACTGGAGAAAACAACATAAAACCCCAAAATAATCCCATAACACTGAGGCGCAAAACAAAACCCACAGATGATAATCTGATGGACATAAATCCTAACAAAGTCCAAAAACCCAGAGTCCCAATAAATCACTGCTAAGTGTTTCATCACGGTTTTGTAAATCAGTGACATGAGTGCTGAACCAGTTCTTACAAAACCACAATGTGGATAGAACCACATGAAGTCCATCTGCGTTTACATGCAGTTACAAAATCATCAACAAACCAGCAACTCCTGATCCGTCACTCAGAAACTCCACAGATTAAGAAATACTTGTGAATTTATTAATCTGTGTCAGACCGTCACTGGATAATTGTTTTTTTTTTCTTCCAGCGCTTCAGAAGTTTGTATAAAAATACAGAGCTTCAGGGAAAAACAGCTTTACATGAAAGAAATCTCTGATATCACAACACCCTCTTATGCAACTTTTAATTTATACACTGCAATCTCTTTAATTCGTCACGCCGCCTCAGACAGAGTGAGAAATGTTTTCTTCTTGATTAATATACTGCTGCTGCTTCCAGTTATAACCTGCTACCTGGTATTCAGCAGCATTCTTTAGTATTATGGTCTGCAGAACATATTGCTGCAGTTTGTCCTTCCTGCACGTTAAATAACCTGAACAGACTTTAATCAGGAAGTCAGTGTTATTAAATAACAGTGAAAATTCTTCATGATTCCTCCACATGTGAGTAGATTTAAACATTCTGGCTGTTGTTTAACTCTTTGGAGGTTTCTGTGAAAACAGCACCTGTAGTTACAGGTGAAATTATCGACCCAGATATCTAAATATACAGATCATTGAAATGCAGTTAAAATCAGCTTTTTAATGCATTTAATATAATTTTATCTTGAAACTCTTTACTTCCTGTTACCTGGTTTGGACTCTGCTGACTTGAAGATGTTTAACTTCCATCCATCCTCATTTAAAAACTCAATAAATTAAACAAACCACCTGAGAAGTTTCTGCTTTAGTTTGGAAGAGCCACTAATATCAAACTGAATAAAGACAAAAAGTGACATTTTCCATCACCTGCATGATGTAACGCCCACAGCTCCAGAAGAGCCAAGAGGGAGACGGAGATCAGGGTCACACTTTCATTAAAGAGGCTAAAAAACAAGCAGCCGACATTACAGAGAAGCTATTACGAGTGAGCTGGAGGCAGATGTGACGAGGAACTGATTACAGAACATCTGAAAGGAAAAGGACTCGGGAGATAAGTGCAACTTGAGCTCTGATGGTTTAAAAGAAACTGATCTGAGAAGAGACCAGCGGGATCAGCTGGGCAGGAAACTGGAAGGACAAATGTAAAGCAACGGTTTTATTAAAGAGAGTCTGGATAATTTTACATTTCTATAAAACATCCAATGACTCCAAAATCCAGTAAAAAGAAAATAAAGAAACAGGCAGACACGTCACATGATCTCTGGATTGCTCATGTCACTGAGTTCCTCTGAGATCTCCAGATCCTTCTGTGTTTGGACCAGTCGTGGACATTTAGACCAGTCTGTCTGTCTGGTCCACTCAGTCCAGAGTCCAACAGGAAACTCCTTATTTCTATTTCTTATAGTCGTCGTTGCATGGGAATCAACAAGAATCACGTTTTCAATTATTATATTTTATAACTTCAACCGCAGAGTTACTAAAGTCTGAAACATGTAAATTAATTATGATGAACATTAATTTTAACCTCTGAGACATTTAAAGGTTCTGTATCGTGTTATTTTACAGCTGTCAACATCTGGATAGACAGATATATGATAAAATCTTACCTTTGGTGTTATATAGTCTTAATTTGTCCTAAAATATAACTTATATTCTCGAGTTATTCTCCAACCAGGAAATAGTTTAACTAAAATCCCATCTCTCCTCCAGGCCCCTTCCTCGTGAACGCTGCCCCTCGAGCTGCCTGAATAAAATGGTGAATAAATTCCTGTAACTCTCACAGCTAAATGAACATTTTCACTCAGACATTTATAGAAAGTAAAATATTACAAACGGTGGTGTTTAGTGTCTTGCTTCAGACTCTGGCAGCTCGGGGTGTGTGTGTTTAATCTGCAGGTCCTGGTGTAACATTGTGACATCACTATGTTACAGTCAGGTGGTTTTCCAGGAGAGAGTGGAGCAGCTGCTCAGAGCGCAGGATTCAGGAGGATTACTGAGAAATGTGTGTATTAAACCAAAAACCACTCTGGAGGGTTTAATAAGCAAATGACATCATAATATGGTTAAAAGATCCAAACAGCTGATTTTACATGATACAGGAACTTTAAAACCAGATTTTCTCGTGAGTATTCCAGATGTTGTGATCATTCAGTGGATTCATGTGTTTTATTTTCAGGGATTAATCCCTGATTTTAATTTCTCTTGTTAAGTTCTTGCAGCTGCTTTTCATCCGTGATCACACCTGGTCCATCAATCAAGTCTCACAGTGTTTCTGGTCCTTCAGTCCAGATCCTCACGCTGTGTCCCTGTCCTTGTCTTGTCCCACATCTATAAGTAGTTTTTTAAACCTTGTTTCATTTCAACATTCATTTTATCCACCTGACTGCTGCATTGTGGGTCCAACGCCACGCCCACAAAAAACAAGATCAAGTCATAATATGAACAAAATCTTTTCCAGGTGTTTTCCTGCTCGTAGTGAGTTACAGGCTGCAGGACTTACACTGTCTCAGGGAACCAGTAAGCCTGTTTCAGAACTTTAATCATGTCACATACAGGGTGTTACATAAAAATCTAGAAAGATTCCTTGAGATATAAATCCATCTTTGTATCATATTCTCTCCTCAAACACCTCCTGCAGCTCTGGAAACATCGAGACGAGCTGAGAGATTTAATCTCTCCATCCGGGTCTGGGATCACGACTTGCCTGGAGGACTCCTCCCAGGTGTACAACTTACTTGTGTCGACTATTTCATCTGAGTAGGAGGATAATTATTTAGAGTAATTGTCAACCATTAGCTTTAAGCTAAATGAATGCATCTCTGGATGTCCACTTCAGAAAATGTCTCCACGAGGTAATAAAACAGCTCCACGTGACACAAGAGGACCGAAAAACCATTTCTGCTGTGAAATAGTGGGCGAGTCTGACACCAGCTGGTTCTTTATGCTTCCTGTCATCAAGTCTTTCATGCTCATCTTACTGTTTCTCTATAAAGTCAAAAAAAAGCTCCAGAGATTTGAGGACGTCCTAACCGAGACACGAAGCAGCTCAAACATGTACATACATGATAAATGAGACGTCTCGTGTGACCAACAACAAAACCATTAAACATGTAAATGTTTCACAACAAATCAACTTCAGACTGTGAACTTATTATATCATCAACAATTACAGTAAGATGTTTTTATCTACAACATGTCAAGTTACTTCAGTGAGATGATTCTTTGAGATGCAGGTGACTTCTGTTACTGGTTACAGAATATGTTTTAAGCCCCGCCCCTTTCATGTAAACGAATGGGATGTTTTTTCTGAATAAAAATAAACCTCAGATAATTTCTACCAGATGATTCTTATAGATGTTTGTAGTTCTTTTATTGCAGTTGGATTTTTAAAAAACTGTAATAATCAGTTGGTTGAAAGCAACACAGTGACTGTGTGCAGGTAAGTGGGCGGGACTTTTAGCCCCTCCTCCCCACTGAGCGGATTCTGGTTCCTAAATTTAATTTAAAAAAACACGGCAGCACCTGTAAAAGGGATATTATGGTTTTTCTATGTTGGAGAAGCTACGTCTTGTTTTTACATCCAGAACATCGATGGTTAAAATCGTTAAACAATCCTTCAATGAATATTTAGTAAAAACTCTGTAAGACGCGGTTTCCTTCTACATAAAGGTAACAGATTTGTTTCAGGGTAAACGCAGAGAGGTTGTTCTTCTTTCTGATAAACAAACTACCAGATAAAATAAACTAAATTCTGACTAGACGTGATGAATCATATAAAATATAACATGTCAAACAGAACCAGCGTTTGATGTGGAGGATGAATGAAAGTCATCACCTCCACCTGTAGCTGTTTTTATAAGAACAGAAAGGAAAGATAAGTTTTATTAGTTCGACTCGCTCTTATTGAGGTAATAACTTTACCTGTTGGCATTTTGAAAGCTGCCAGATTGTAAAGTGAGGGTCGCTCGCTGCCGTCGCAGGGAATGACTGCGAGGACCTTGAACTCGCTACCAGCTGTTCTTGTTGCACAAAAATAATCAATCAATTAGTCTGTAACCTTCAGGTGGTGCAATCATCTGTGCTTGAGCTCGAATGCTGCTGATTTAATCATTCAACACGTTTTCTCTCCAGAGGTTCTAATAACGGAGGCACAACATGGCCTTTAGTGAGGCTGCTGCTCCGAGTAAACACCGGAGAACAACCAAATATCTGTCAAAAAAAAAACCACGTTCACAGGTTTTTTATAGAAACATCACATTCACATGGTTAAACAGCTGTAAGCTGATCTGTTTATGCAGATTTCTTTCAGCTCTGAGAGAAAATGAAGACTTGAACGTTTCAACTATCCGCCTCACAAAACCTGCTCCAGGGAAAAACCCTCTCATTTACCATCCTGAATGAAATCTAAAAGTATTGATTTCTGTGTTGGAATAAAAAACAATGAGCTGCACTGACATTTACAGCGTACAGGGTCGCCTATAGAAAAACACAAGGACAACAGTGACATTTAAAAATAATAAAGGAAGGAGCAGCTCTTAGTGATGTGTTTAGTGAAGCATCTGCTCGGGTCCCGAGGTGCTGAACGCTCTGACAAAGTTTTCACCCACAAATCCGCCCTCACTCTCACAGCGAGCAGGATGTGAGGTAAATAACACCTGACGTGGAAGTCGACCGTCGTTTGCTCTTCTGTGAGTTTTGCATGCAGATGCAATAATAAGGCTTGTGTTGCCCTCTGGAGCTTTGACTCATATGCTAATACTACAGCTCTGATTCTGGAGATAAAGTTAGAGAGCAAGAAGGTAAAAATAGCTGCTGACGCTTCTCAAATGTTTTCAGAGGAAAGAAAATGCTGCAGATTCGTTTGAATAAAATCTAAATTATTATCAGGTTTTAAAACATTTTTTTCTGTCTGTTTACATGAGTCTTCTGATGTGTCATGGAGTTTTGTTGTTTATTTTTTAATATCATGTGTTCAGTCCTCACAACTGTCTCAAGTCTGTTAATCACACAAAAAAAAACTAACAGTACAAAAATCGGTGATCTAATTAGGTCTTTGGTTTTTGCGTTAACAATATTTATTATTATAAAGTTCCTGTTCGTACCTCCTGTGTAAGTATTTACACACGCAGGTAATTTCTTATTAGTGATTTAAGCTTTTAAAAATATATCCCAATTTTCCTGGGAGATTCCCAAATTTCAGCGCCCGTCCCGAAAATTTCCCAGAGTCAACTTTCTCCCGAATTTCTCCCGATTTTGGACACTTTCTGCCATCCGTTGTTTCCGACCGGCTATTTATAGCGATAACACCTGAAGGACCGTCTTCAAGCAGAGATGACATGCTGCAAACGGTCCCACCCCGCTGCAGCGCAACTACCTTTGCTCTTATAGGCTAGTTTGTTAGCCAATCAGAGTCCAGCAAATTCAAATAATGAATATGAACGAGCTGCTGCTCGAAGCCTGACGGAAGGAGCCGGAACCACCAGAATTTTGACACAGACAGATTGAAAGGTCTGTTAATCAGTGTTTCCTTTTGTTTTTTAGATATAAAATGTTTCATATTACTGATTAATACTTAAGAAATAACCACAAAGTCCTGAAATTTGTATGAAATGGCCTCTTTAAACATGACAACAATCCCTGCAGAGTCTGCTGCTAAAGGTTAAACAATCAGTCTAAAACATGGAAAAGCTTTCAGCAACATTTATAACAAACATCACTGTGTTATTTATGTGTTGGTTGGGGAAACATGCAGATTTAATATCATAATTGTTTTTTCACATGAAGCTTTGTGTTCTTACCATGTTTACCTTCAGAACTTCAGACATAAATATTCCAGATCTCTGAAGACGGTTTTACATCAGAGGTTTCTGTTTCCAACAGAACCCAGGTGTTGTCTGGGTATATGATCAATTATTTATATAAAGTCCTGTTTCTTCGTTAATTACATGTTTCTTTCAGACAAAATATATAAATATTTAACTTTTAGAGAAAAGGGACTGAACGTCCGGTAGCAAAGTCTTAATAGGATTAATTTACCGGAGCCGACGTCCCGCCTCAAAAGGAGATAATCTGTGTTTTTCTCTCTAAACTCTGAAATTAATAACTTTTGACTTTCTAACAGCTGACTCTTTTCAAACTGTTTGTTACCTTGAATCTGTTTTATGTTTCTGATCTTTTTAAATCTGTTTTAAACGTGATTTCAGTCAAATAAAAAGCAGATTTTAGCATCAGTGAATGAACTTCCCTCGGATGTTTAGACAGACAGTTTAATTCCAGTGGCATCATAAAACAAAAGATTAAACCAATAACTCAAACACTGCAACACTGAGTTCCCACAATGCATCAGCACTTCAACTCTCCTGCTGCAGACGCAACAATTCAACCTTCAAACTTTGTCCAAACCTGACATTTCTTTTAGATTTTCTCCTCCTTGTTTTCAGCACTGAAGAATCATAAAGCTGCTTTTCAATCGCTGTGAAACATTCAAAGCATTTTCTTCTTTACAGCATCAGTTTTTGTAAATAAAAGAAAGAAAAAAAGCTCAACTAAAGCAAAAATATCCACAAGTTACAAGGACGAAGAGTCTGAAATGTGACGTTTGTCTCTGAAGCTGACGTTGTGACATATTCTGTATTTAAATGTGATTTTCTGCTTAGAATAGAAGTCATTTTTTATTAACTTGCTCTGAAATCCTAATTAATTTTATGACAACACATGCAGAAACATGTAAAGACCTTTTGTTGATTCTTGTCTTTAAAAGCTTTTCAAAGTAAAAGGTCAAGAATCTTTGGGTGAGACTGTAATGATTGCTCACGGAGCCTCGCACTCTTTCATACTAAAAGCTTTCATGTGGGTGTTTTTGTTCTTGAAAAAGAAGAAGAAAAAAGTGTTTTGGCACTCCTGCCAGCTTTGGCAGCTGCAAACACTTTAAAGACACGAACAACAAACTCCTGCTCTTTCTTTGTGCTTCTGTCACGAAGCTGCAGAGCGAATCCGCACCTCTGACACAGAACTCTCCGGATGATGCAGCAGGGTTTCTTTGTGCGGCACGACTTCCTGCTTCCAGAAAATCTTAACTCGACATCAAACATCACAGTAAAGCTGTAAAACTAAAATGTTTCTACACTCTCATGTTCACCAGCAACTTCAAACTTAAAAACGCCATCATGAGATGCCAAAACACATGAAAAACAAAACAAAAACAGGAAACAGTTTGTTTATGACTCATTAGTGACTTTCAGATTGAGAATGTCTTTACTTTATTTTTAAATCTGGTTTTATGTTTCATTACGTTTAAATAAACTGAATAAATTTATTTTTTGGGTGTTTGAAGAAAAAAAAACCTTTAAGAAATTGAAATCTATTAAATACTGAGAACATGTTCATTTAAAACACATTGAAAGCAGAAACTCTATTATTTTAATTAACTTTAATGCAAGTTTTCATTTAGATCATTTATTATCATATTATATAAAGATAAAAGTTTAAATTAGGGTTAAGATGAAAGCATCAGAGAAAGACGACTCAAGTTCTTACAGTTATTGACGTTTGTCACCGTCGTGTCTCTCGGGAATCTAAAGAGTTAATTTTTCATGAAAGCTGATATCTTCCTGTTCAGCTCAGAAGCAATGCGACCGCTGAAAGGTGAGACAATTGAATCATTTAAGTGATTTTATGCTGCTGAATAAATATAAACTGTTTGCAGAGAGATATGGTGGGTGGGGGGGGGGGGGCTGCAGCATCTTATTATGACTTACATTAAAGG
>SSNP01000006.1:3926528-3944528 GCA_006937955.1 Pachypanchax playfairii | reverse complement strand
GGGGGGGGGGGGGGGGGGGGGGGGGGGGGGGGGGGCTGCAGCATCTTATTATGACTTACATTAAAGGTGGTAAAGAGGAATTTTGTAGCAAATTTAATGTCAAATTTACTTAAAAATCATTTTATCAACTTGTAGTGGTCTTGTACTTCTGGTTTCCTAAAGAAAAAGTTATAATATTAATAAATCAAAGATCTGGTGAGGCTTGAAGTAAAGTAGCCAATAGATTGATGCGATATGGAAAAAATAAAATAAAAAAATCGAACTACTTGAAGAATTGCTCAACATTGTTTTATAACTATAGTAACATGTTGTAAATACTCTTTTTCTTATTTTTTGGTATTTCGTTGTAAACATTGTGTGTGCGCCGTTATGTTCTGTGTTCAGTTTGTATACCTGTTTGTTTGTTTGTTTGTTTGTTTATATGTACTTGATGCTGCTGCTACGAGCAAATTTCCCTTCTTGGGACAATAAGGGATAGTTCTATTCTATTCTATTCTATTCTAACAAACCCGTTTTGTTATCTATTGGCTACTAGCTTGTCAATCACACTTATACCGCTAACATCAAACAGCTTTTTACCGTCGATGATCTCGACATGTTCAAAGAAATAAAGTTGTTGGAGTTCCAGAAAAACTCCAGCGATGCCGATAGTAAACAAACAAAGGAGGATTTTTTTTGCAAATTTCTAACGGAGGCGTTTCAGGCGTTGAGGGAAAAGGAGGAACAGGCGGGGGGGCTACAACATGTGCACTACTAGAAAAATGACAAACAGCCGTTGAGCTTCTCATTCGGGACAAAATCCTCTTTACCACCTTTAAATCATATCCAAACAGTAAACCTGTATATATACAGACATCTAATGACTGATTAACCTGAGATAATCATCGAGTTCAGCGAACGGGAGGATTGTGTTAACACTCCTGTCATCTGGATGAAACGTTGGCAGTGACGTGAGGTAAACTCCACCAGGGAGTAAACCAGCAGGGAAACACTCGTTCAGCAGACTGACATCATCTTTACTCACATTTCCTTCCTATAAATACTTTTCCTGGTTGTTCATTTCATTCCTGGAGGTGTTGAACGATGCCAGTTTGTTTCCTTCTGCCTGACTGAGTGACTAAGTGATGGTGTGAACTTTCCACACGGACAGAATCAATCAGATTATTTATAAAACAGCAAATAGAAGTCATGCTCCTCTACTTTGTGTAGGAAGAATTAATTGAGTATTTTCACAGGAAGTTGACGTCCCACCAGCAGACGTTTCTGTCGCTGTAATAAGTTGTTAATTAGTGTATGAGTTTAGATGAGGCAGAGAGAAGAAAGCCTCTTTTCGGAACCTCCTGCTGTGCTTCAAATGTGTAATCCGACTCAGCTGGAGTTATCAGGCCCACTTTCAACTGCCCTGTTCGCTGTCTGTCTCTCTCCTTCTGCTTTGATTTTTTGTTTCAACAGAAAAAAGGCTTTTTTTTTTTTTTAGCTGACAAGATCAGCTTGTTGTATCTTTACAAGCTCAGAGTTGAATATCCGTGTTAAGCCCCGACTTCCGAGGGCATTTTGCACATTAATCTTCTAAAATCTCCAACAAGGTTGTGTGCCGAGCCTTTAAAATGATCCACAACTGCTGCTTCTGTGTGTTAAGAAAATAAATCAGCCCTGTGATAAAAGCAAAGAGGTAATTAAATGAGCTAATAGACCTTATTAGCTATTCATCAGCTGCAACTGCATCCAAACATTCCCCCGAGGCACAGTGATCCTCTCAAACAGGAAAAGTCTTTGAAACAGGTAACGTGGCACCTTCTTGAATACCAAACAGCTCCGGCTGCTTGAGGTTTTTTGCAGCTCATCCGAGTGAATCATTTGACAACAGAGCAGCCATTTTTCACGGCTGGCTAATTCAGCACAATGCCTGCAGGGGAGGCAGACAAGCTGCGCTGCAGGGAGAATGTCATGGGTATTTGAAAAAGGTTAGACAGAAAGGAGAGTGTGTTGCGATCATACACGCCATTCATCATCACTTTTATACCACACAGAGGCTCAGCAGAGGTGTACCTGGCTCTGTGCTGATGTGTGTGGCCAAAGGATCAAGGTGGATGAGCTCAAAACAAACAGATGTATGTTTTTAGAAAGCAGTGGCTCTTTGTAGGTTTAAAATGGCTTAAAATCACCTTTATTACATTTTCATGGTACATCGTCTACAACAGGAACATTTTCTTATGGTGTGAAAAATAATATTTTGGACTTGATTTGAATTTTTTTTTTCTTGAAAGAGGTTTATAAGGTGGAAAACATATGCTTTTACTTTGAAATATGTATCTGACATACCAATGTAGATTATTATAATATTATGAGATTTGTGCTATAAGAATACACACACACTACAAGTATGTGGCAGTTCATTGAATGACACATTAGGGTCCAACAGGAACCAAAAATTCTCAAACATGTTGAACTCTGTGTAAAATGTAAATTTTATTGTTAATGTTTATCTTAATTGTTTTAATTCTAATTCCTGTTTCTGTAACTCATCTCCTTCCATTTTTATTTTCTATTTCTCAGAAGGTTTTACCTTTTTTCAGGCCGCAGTTGTAAATAAGAATATCATTCTTAATCTGTCCTGCCTGGTTAAATAAATAAATAAAATCTCATAAACCCAGATTTTATTCCCAGTATAACATAAACAAACAACTAGAGGAACATTTAACTTATAATTAGTTTAATTGGTCAGAAACATGACAGAGGGCAGGAGAAACATTTAAAAGAGGCGGAGCCTCTCAGATATAAAGATGAACAGAGGAGGTTCATCAATCTGTGACGAAATAAAACTAATAATTGCGGCACAATTTGCAAAAAAAAAGTCCCATAGTTATTTATGTTTAATTATAAATAGATTATTAAGGTTGTAATTAAACAGCTTTTGACTGTCTGTTTACTGCAGTGACCTCAATGCATGACACAGTTAACAAACTGCCACGTGATTGGCTGCTTCATTATTAGTGTTAATAAGTATCTGTAAGAGGCTGGTAAGAGTTTATATCCAGAGATATTTATTTTTAAACATTTATCATATTTACCGTCAATAGAAGGTTAAACCAGGTCACAGAGGGAGTTCATGGTTTTCAAATCAGAAAGTTTCTTCATGAATCTTTATCGCTTCATTTCACCACATTGTTTTTTTTCTTCATTTCTGATAAATAAAATGAAAAACAAATTTCTGCAATTTTTATATTTGAAAAACAAGAACAATCCTTTGTGATTTAAAGGTGAGAGAGGAAAGCCTGCAGAGAATCAGAGCATGCAGAGGACATGCTGATAAGAAGATCATTACAGCTCTCCAAGTCTATTTGGAGGACTAATCTTTGTTCCTCAAATCAAACATAAAAGGCAATTCTCCACGTTAATGAGCTCAATCACTCCTCCTCAAGGCCTCAATAATTCATTTGCACCAAGGCTGTCAGACGTCCATAATGAAAAACATCCACAGTGAATTATTTACTGAGTCATCCTTCGTGGCGTACCGGCTGACACTGACTCACCCCCCCTGCGTTCCACCGCCTGCATGTGAGTGGGTGTCCGTCTGTGAATCTCATCCGACATTTGGGATCTGAACTAAGAAGCAGGAGTGACATCCTGTTTGAAGAAACCCAATTATACAGCTGATAGCGCGCGCTACCAGCTCCCCCATCAGCACAAAGCCGGAAAATACATCCTCTGAGAAATCCTGGAAATTCTGTTTGAGCTGCAGGAATCTGGCACAGATGAAACGAGTCTGAGCCAAAGTCTGTGTGACATCAGAGGCTGGAGGTGGAAGTTTTGCAATGGAAATGTGTGAAATGTTGGCCGTCCAGTAGCTTTTATCTTGGCAGAAGATCAAAGTATTAGTAAACTCAGTCCCTGCAGGCGGAGTCAATAAACTCACTTGTCACAACATTCAGAAAAGTAAAAGTTTAGGAGACACTGGCTCTTTTCTACCTGGTAACTCAGGTAACTGAGATGATTCAGGTGATTCATGTGAACTATGTAAAGTGTTTCATATGATCTGGATCTACTTTACGCTGCAGATCTGAAGGCTACAGATTGATGCACATGAAGGTTTAATGTCTGGTTTCATCCAACAGGTGGCAGCAGAGCGCGCTAACACCCCCCCCCACACACACACACACGTTTCACAGGGTCTAACATGAATCTGATAAACTGTCCAGCATCTTTAAACACAAATAACAAGCTGTTCACTTTATTAAACATATAAATAAAAACATATGCTGTTTTTGAAGCTTCGTCTTCATCTCATATCCTGAACTTTATTTCTAAAAATAATGAAGAAAACTTCTTCTGCTCTAAACATCAGAGAAATTCAACTCCACTGATAATAACCAGAAGTCTGGAGATAAAAGTTCCAACAAAAAATATAAAGAGTGAGAAATAAAAAGGATGGAAATAAATATCTCAAATAATAATATGAATGTTAAACCATTCAGAGAGCACAGACCTCTGCCAAGCAGCCCATGAGCATAAGGATGCAGTTGGAGTTTGAGTCCCTACGCAGCACTACACACATATAAAAGTGTTCTGAGTCACACAAGTTCTTTCAGAGGGTTCTGACTCTGATCTGATGCGGAGGAGTCGCCCGTTCGAGGAATGTGGCGAGCAAAAGAATCATAGATGGAAAAGTCGATATGTGGGAGGAAACAACGTGTGTGCGCACGTGTGCGTGCACGTGTAAGGCTGACTGTTCTCATTGTTTCTCTGATTAAAGCCGTATTGTTGCTGAACAGGAGGAGATGCTGCAGGATGCAACAGGAAATCAAGACTTTGACATCTGAAGCCATTAAAATCTAAATGAGCTCATCTTGATTGTAGAAATTTAAATTATTTATTAGAAACTGAATGTTTAAATGTTTGATCTTCTTTTGTAACTCTGCATTTTTTAAAAAGGACAATCTGACAACCAGGAGCAGCAGTGAGCTGCAGAACTCAGGAAGATCCAGAACACTCTGGACTCGTTCCTGATGTTTCCTCTTCAAGGTCATGTGATTTCATCTCATGTGCCAAAGTTCAGAAAGTGAAACTCGTAAAACTTTTGAAAAAAAAAAAAGTTTTTTACAGACATCCACAAAAACAGACACATTTTTATAATAAAGAGTTTAAATTAGTTGATCGCTGCTTTGTGACGCCTGAACACTGATCAGGAGGAAACATCTCAGAACGAACGTTTACCAGCTGTTTGCTCTCTGATAAAAACTTCTACTGGGTGTGTTTAAAAACCACGAAGTCATGAAGACGTTCTGGAGCTTTTATTTTCATCAGCATCAGTAAAAATAAAACTTCAATGAAAATCTGTTTTATGATATAAACGCGGTTCCACAGCGTTCTACCACGTTCTGGGTATTTGGCTTGTTTACTATCATCATGTGTTTGTTTTTAATGTTTATTCTCAGGTCATTATGAAGAAGCATTAAAGCTCATATCATCGGCTTAATAATTGATATTATATTGATCCTATTGGGGATATTATTACCCTGTATCTGAGGAGCAGAGGGCTTCCATATGTACGGTGTCTGGGGAGGGACATATGGCCCGCTGGGGGTCGGGATCACATCGCTGGCCTCCTGATCAGTAAACAACCTCCTTCCCCACCAGGACACAATCACCTTGATTTACAGGTAAATTACAGGAAACACTTTTAACGTGAACGGATTTGTATAATAATAATAATAATAATAATAATAATAATAATAATAATAATAATAATAAACTGTCTATACATTCTGACAGCAGGAACAAATGTCCAGCAGCCTCCATGATGAGCTTTAAAGACCGTGTAAAGGGAATTCTGCTATTTTCTTCTAACCACATTATAAACATAATAAATGTTCTAAACATGTGAAAAACACTCCCAACAATTAAAAACTGAATTGTGGAGTTAGCCTTCAAATTGCGTTTCAAGAGTTTTCTGTTTCAGGATTTTATGGGCGGGTCTAAAAGGGATAACAGGATAACCCCGCCCCCTGCTGCTCTCGTCATATAAAACCGTACAGTGCGGTAGCTTCAGTGGTTTTCCCGCTCCTTCATCCGAGGGACCGTCTGAAAAAGCTTTGGGTGGATTTTGTGCAGAGGAGCCACACAGTAGACAGTAACTAAACCAGCATGATAGGTAGGAGCTACTTCTGCCACCTGCTGCCTTCATATGCTAAACAAAGCTCAGAATGGCGTAGCAGCACATTCCGCTCCTTCACTGATCAACAAGTCTGAAGCATTGCGGTTGTGTGGAAATATTTCAACTCCTCAAAAAGCAGCGATGCAAAAGCAGTTTTACATGTGGGTAGAACCTCAAACTTAACGAACCAGCCGGAACCCAGAAACGGAGGAAATGCAGTGATGTGGGGAAGAGAAGGAGGTGCTGCTAGAGGATGAGACAGACAGGTTTCAGCGCCTGCAGCGGACACGCCCCCAGCGTGTCAGAGCAGAGAAAACTCATCCTTTTTTCATTATTTTGTAACCAAATTTCATATGCTTCACAGTGTTTTTAATCATTCAAATTTGGCTGGATGACTAATAACTAATATTCCTGTGCAGTGACAAACTCAGAACACACATTTGTTGTTACTTTACACGGGCTTTAAGTGCAGGATGAACGGATCTATATTCTCTCTGCTGACAGTCACTTTTATTAAGGTCACAGTCTACATGAGGTGAACCACTCTGTTAAATGGAGGGTCTGTTTCTTCTGCTCTCTGTTTTTGGCTCACACATCCTGACGAGGCTCATGGAGGTCAAGGTTAAAAGACAAAATGAGATTGCAGGATCTCATTAAGCAGCTATTGACATTCCAGATGGTTGAATTAGGAGTCACTCCAATCAGCGAGGGGCTTTTCCTCAAACCTTCTGCTTCCCTCATTTTAAAAACATTGAAGGTTTGAAGCGTGTTTAACTTTCTGCTTTTCAAGATGAAAAATGTTCCTTATGTTTCTGAAGACATGCGTCTCTAATGATCTGAGTCCCACAGAAAACTGAATGTAAGTCTATACCTGATAATTCAAACCAACATTTCTGCGTTTTGGGTTTGAAGTAGACAAATAAAAAAAATCCCACATGAACATCTGGATTTTCCCTCTCAGTGTCTGTTAAATTCTCTAAAATAAAACTATTGTTTCCCTGTAATTCTTAGTAAGAGATGAGGAATGAATTCCATGCCTTCTGTTGATGTGCAGATCCTGGTTTGAACACTAGAGGGCAGTAAAAGACCATCTTAAAGTTTTCATGCATTTATTTTGTTCAACTTTCAAATTTCCATCTTTCAGAATAGTGTTTAGATTAAACTGCTTGAAACAAAAAAACAATTAATTACAGGTTTTATCTCTACACTGTAAAAAAATACACAGTAAATCTGTGAAAATAAATCAGTAAGAGTTTATTCCTAAATGGAGAAATAGAATAAAATGTTTTAATTGAACTTTTTAAATCTCAAAGTTCTAACATGAAGATGAGATTCTAATTAATTTAGTGTTTGTTGTGTCTATTTATTTATCAGATAACGTTGGTAACATAAAGATCCTGAATCAGATCTAGTGCTGCTCGTTTCCGTGACTGCTGCTCAGATTCTGCAGGCAAAAATTCAAACATTTATAAAAGAAGCTTGTGAGTCATCGTGGTTTGAGTCGTTTCCTACTACAATCACTGTTAAATACACGTTAGCTTGGTTGATTTACTGACTCATACCGACTGGAGCATCTGGATCTCAGAACGAAGCGCATCATGAAGATGCTGAAGATCTGCGTCTTTAAGCGCCTCCAGCTCCGTCCTCAGTCTGTGTAAAGAGTTTCAAACAGGCAGAAATCATGTGATGGACACTTCATTCCTTTTTACTGTCCTGACTTATTTTGTTTGTACACGACTTGAAGTTTAGCTGCAGTATTAATTAACTCTCACACCTGCGTTACCTGAGACTTAGTCATTTAAATGAACTTTATCCTTTAGAAGATCAAATCTGGAAACACAAATATTTCATCAGACTGTTTTTGTTCTTCACATCTATAAACGTGCAGCAGTTCTGCTCACATGATGTGATATTAAAGGAACCGTGATGCTCAGCAGTTTTCAACACTTTATGACACAGTAAAGGAAACATTTTCTCCACTTCAAACTAAAACAGACTGATTCTCTTCTTCTTCTGTTGCTGCACACACACAGTTTCACACAATAATTCCTAAACAGATAGAGTGTGTAACTCTGATGGGTTCGTCTCTGGAGGGATCCACGCTGCTGATGCTCCTGATGCAGACTGAGCTGCACACCAAAGAAAACCACAAACCTTCTTCTTTTATTGGAACTTAATGAAACAATAAAAGAGCCAAACTTAGATTGCATTCCTCACACTGCTGTTTAAAACTTTATTGTCTCTGTGGAACGTAGAAATCTGATTTTTTTAAGGTGTGAAAGCTTTTTTTTTTTTTTTACCACAGTGGTATTTTAGATTCTACGGGCCTTTTATTACGTTCATGTGCAGCAGATGTTTCTAAATGAGCTTCATGGATTTTAACAGGAATATTTCAGTGGATTAAATTTTTCAAAGTGCAACAAAAACCAGATCAAGCTGAAAGCATCAATCTAAAGAACCTGAACATACAACATGTGACGGAGAACAAGCCGTCTCGTTCTGCACAACGGACACTTTTTACATCACATAGCACTCATTCAAATTGACACGCATTCAATTTCCAGCAATCAATAAGCAGAGGGTTAAATCTGCGTTTTAAAGAGACACGAGGACAGGATTGATGTCCGGCTTCAGGATGGATGATCACAGGAGGCCCTCTCCTTCAAAGACACATCCTCAGCACTTCCTGAGGCTAATAAGCCTGCGGGTAACGAAGGAGCGAGTCCGTTAACGAGGCTGATGGATGAACGGAACATGCCACTCACATGTGAGATTTACAGCAGAGACTTAAAATCACTGCAGATTTCTCATTAATCTCCTGTCAAGTTCAGAAACTATGGGTTTATCTGTTCTAGCTCAGCTCTTTTACATGGTTGTCATGGTTACTTCCTGTTTTACTGTGGAGAGGCTGTTCGGCTCACTGTCACACCTGGATTCTGTTTGCTGCTCACCTGTTTGTACAATCTGCTGGTTTTCATTGCACTTATTTTTAACTTCTTTGTTTGGATGAATTTTTCTTTCTTTGTTGAAAGTTCGATAAATATTTTATTTGTCGATCGTTGAACTCCTGTTTTCTGTTTTTGTGATGACTGTTTTTTTTTTTTTTGCTAATGTCTCTTTAATTATCAATTATGCCTCTAAACATACTTACATTTATCAAATTCCTGTTTTTGTAACAGACTGCGTCCGTTAAGGGAATCAGAATCAATAAGTAATTTGTTGATGGAAAAAATCTTTATATAAAATAAAAATGACTCAGTCAGATCTGAGTGCAGTCGGGAGAAATGGGGTTTCACATCATTTATAACAAAATGAAAACAGTAAAATCTTGGGAAACTGAACTTTTCACATGCAGAAGATATTTTTCTAAAGCATTACGATAAAAATGTTTTTAGAAAAAAGTTATTTTGTGTGCAACAAAGTCAATTTCTCTAAAAATTGATCCAATTAGTTCGATTGTAACTGATATTTACATAAAACGCAAAAATAAATAAAATGTCACGACTTTAAAACCTGTTTTCTCAAATCACATCCTGAAAAGTTAAATATTAGGCAGAATTATTTTGACTTTGATAGAACACGAGCTCCAGGAGAAACTTACAGATTATGAAGTGTATAAACGTTGGATTTGTTTCCATCCAGCAGGAGTTCAGCTGAAGCTGTTTGTCCAATCAATCACATCCACTTGGAGTTTTTTCTGCTTGTTAACTAATTGAAGTAACACAGACGCTGATCAAAACCTCAATTAGACCAAATATCCTAATGCTGTTATTTACACGTCCAGATCTGGACTCCAGCCAGGAGGATGAAGAGGAAGAACCGGGACGACGGCTCGATTCAGCACTTCTCACAGTGTGATTCTTTTTAAATACACCTTTTATTATAAAGGCACGCAGACTGCTGGGCTGCATTGTGTTTCCTTCTCTGAGAAGCTTTTAAACTGTCAGAGCGACTGCAGCTGTTGTTGCGACTGCTGAGATGGATTTCATCAGTCATACTTCACAAAAACCACTGAACCCTGCTGAGAATGGAACATAGTTGTGCTTTTGTACAACAACAATTATGACAGTCTTCAACAGATTTTGAATCTCTTGCTAATTAAACATCAAAGCAGCTGAGTGGTAAATTCAAAGTAGCAGGAAACTCTGAAATAACATTAAATTACAGCTAAATCCTCTTTGTTGGGATGTTTTTATTATATTTTACAACTTAGAGCTTTAAATCCTCACCTGATGCAGGTGCTGTCAGTAAGATGCTTCTGACGGACGAAGTGGCTCTCAGACCTCAGAGACTCCGTCGTTGCTTGAGCCTCCATCATCTGCTGATCCAGATCTGCAGTCAGCAGAAAACAGGACACTCAGGAGGAGCACGTTACAGAAGAACCTGAGAAAATTCAGACAAGCTGAGTCTGAGCTCAACGTGCAGCTCCTCTTCGGTTGTATCGACCTTTCTGAGTGTCGTCCAGAAGCTGAAGGTCGAGCAGGAGCTTCTTCTTCTCTTCTTCTGCTGAGCTCATGTAGCTGTTGCTGCATCTCATCAGCTCCATCTCTGAATGTAAAATAAACCACAAATATCAAGTAACTAACATTTATAAATGTATTGGGGGGCTGCACGGTGGTGAAGCTGGTCGGTCCTGTGTTTGAAACCAGCTAGAGTCTGTCTGCATGTCCTTGCTGTGCATCTTTTACAGGTAGGTGATGAACTGGTGACCTGTCCAGGTGTGACCTGTCCCCCAATGACTGCTGGGATATGAAGCAGCTCTCTGAGACCCCGAACTGGATCACGCAGCTACAGAAACCAACGGACTGCAAATGTTTTGTAAATCTGTGGGAATCGTTGGTTTTATAGATCTATGACATCACTCCACTCTGAGTCATGTGACCTCCAGCTGATCAACTGATCATCTCGTCCCACTGAAATCATTATAAACTCAAAAACTACCAAAAACTTCAACTTAAACTGGGATTTTAAAAAACAATAAAAAAATAATAAATAAACAAACTCATTTAGCTTTAAGGTTGAAGTCATGTGACTCGTACTGGGTGCTGAAAGGATTTAAAGAGGATTAATATTCTTTATTATGGGTTTAAATGTGTCATTATTGATGAATTACATAACCATGGTAACTCAAAGGTGACTGAGCTGATGTTCTGACACACCTGTGGAGAAGAACATGTTGAAAACATCTGTTAGCACATGCAGAGTTGAACACATCTGTATCATAAAACCACTTCAAACAGGAGGAAACGGTTTCTAACCTTCGTGTAACGCCGCCAGCTGACGATCCACGACCCGCAGCTCGGCGCACGTTTGACCTTCGAACTCTGCGACTCGGTTCTCCTGAAGACTGAAGACCCTGTTGAACCTCGAGATCTCTCCAAGGAACTTTTCCTCCTCTTCTTTAGACTCCGTCCTGGTCTGGGCCTGATGGGGAAAAGGGCCGTCTCGTGAAACAGGGAGGCGGGACTTCATGAATACTTGTAACAACAACATGTAGAGTTTTTGATTTCAGTGAACGATGAACTTTGATTTATAGTAAAGTCATAATTTTTAGCTCTTTCTGTGAATCAGAAAGAAGCTGGTACACAGTTTGTAGTTAAATCTGTACATTCTGCTGCATTTAAGGTGTTTCAGTGAAATAAAAACAGGTTTTAATTAAAAACAAACGAAGAGGAAACTTTAGTGAGAAGTGAACAGATGTGGTCAGCTGGACTCGAATGAAGTCGACACATAAAATCCACCGTTCTGAAAGATGCAGCAGAGTTTCTGGTTCTTGCTTCATGTTTGGTGGAAGGTGTTAAACAGCCTGTGAGTTCTGGAGATAAATGGATCATCAGCTGAACATCTGGAACACTGAGCGGTTTGCAGAACCAATATGTAGAAATGTTAAACGTACTTTGTCAGACAATCTTATCCTGTAAGGCTCTCCAACCAACCGGGCCGCGGACCGGTACCGGCTGTAGAATTATGTTCAAGACTAAAACTCTGCCGTCTGAGATCTCCACACCTGTTTCTGAACATCCTGTCTGTGTGAAGCGGGTTTTCTTTACGAAGCAGACTGGACCGAAGCAGCAGCATCAGGTCCGGACGGGACCGTCTCCTCAAAGTGACTCAGGCCTCCTCTGATTCAGCTTTATGATGAGTTCTACTTTTCATGCACTTCATTTTTGTTTTTGAGGTGTATCTTATTTTGAAGGCATGTTTTAAACATCACCATAGCAACCAGAGAGCGTGAGGGGACATTAAACAGGTCTGGTGTAAGAGAACTGATCTGGTTCCTTACATCATTAGAACTCGTGAGATGGTGCTTAACTCTGATTAAATCCTGTACAAGCTGCCGTCACTTCAGTCTCTTTCTTTTAAAGCTGCTACATTCTCACTCGCACCTCCTTCATCACAGAAACATTCAGGTTGTAAAAGGTTCAGGAAATTGATTAAACGTTACATATCATCAAACTTCAGCTCACGAGATGTTCCTCGAGGCGGCTCTTCTGAAGGAGCAGCTCCTCAGTTTGCTTCAACATCTGCTCCTCGCACTTCTTCATCAGATCACACTGAAGCTTCATGGTGAAGAACAGCTGATCCTGGAGTGTGAACAGATGATGGGAGTCATCAAAGACAGGACAGATACTGTAAACATCACAGAAACAAACATGTCTGCAGCTTCAGGATGAATCTAAGTTTCAGAAACTTTTTAAGAACTTTTTACAGTTGGCTTTGAAAACATCCTCCTCAGTTCTTACTGTCGCTTCAGACTGTGTAATTATACAGTATTACCTTCCTAAAGAAAGAAAAGTGCCAAATTATAGAAGGTAATGTCTCGCCTCAGGCTGTTCCTTCAATTCAGCTTTCAGTGTTTCATTTAGGCGTTGCGGGTGGAAGTGAGTTTATTGGTTCCCATGTGGCAGAAGAAAAGCAGCGAGCAAAATCAGCATAGAAGTTTTCTAAACAGTGTAATTACAGCTCTCCAACTGTAAGGAGTCGTAAACACACCGCGGAGCAAACACAGCATGTATATCAGAAACACGTAAACAATATCAATATTCCATCCTCAGGAGAGAGAAGAGACGTCCCTGCTGGGTGTTTTTCTGCACATAATGCACAGATGGTTCTGCTGCTTTTAGATATTCAGCATCCTGTTTTAATTAAATCCAATATTTGGCTCTTTTTACTACTTTAGCACCTCCTGAAGGAAGATAGTCATATCTGTGAGGGTCAAAGAGCTTTCCCATAACATCATATCTCTCACATGCTGAGAGGTTTCACTAATGTTATCCGCTGGAAATTAGCCATTGATTTTACAGTGTCACCGGCAATCGATTGCTGATTAAACGGATGGTGGAGATCGATCATTTTAAATCAAAAGGCAAATCAGCTCATCAAGATGCCGATAGGAAGCTCTTTATCTGCTGAATAAATGTCATTAATAAGCTGAACTGGTTCCAGCACCATAAAACTGTATTACATTCAAATTATTGTCCTGGTTCAAAAACTCATTCTTCAAATTTAGATTTTAAACATTTTAAAATCTAAATTTATGTTTAGATTTTTATTTTAAATCTACAAAATGTTTTTAAAATGTTAGTTAATTTAGGTTTTGGAGGTTCAATTGATTCAAAATCTCAAAGGATGGTTAAAAATTCACACAAAAATAAAGCTAAGAGTGAGTTTTGTTTTTATTTACATTGACTCAGTCTTAACTTTCTGGGATTGAGGTTTTAGTATCTCAGGTGTGTCATCACTATTTCAGGTGTCTTCAGTCTGTTTACAGGAACTAACAGGATGTTGTGTAGTTTAGTATCACTGTGTGCACCACCCTGAACATGGATCAGATAAAGTCCAGAACTGTCTGAGAGCAGATGCTCCATGTTAAAGACTACAGACCATCTCCAAGCAGCTTCATGTTCCTGTGATCAGCTGATCATATTATTAAACAGTATCATGTTGATGTGACTGGAACCAGCTGGACCAGATGGAAACAACAGAACTAAGGAAACCATCTAAAACCATCAAGCTGGACTCTGAGGTCCAGGTCCATCACCTTCTGATCCTCCATCAGTCACATGTTGGACGAGCTGCATGAAGATCCAGCAGGTTCCACTACTGACAAACACTAAAACCAGACTGGAATTAAACTTGATGAGAACTGAAGCTGCTGAGAGAAGATCCTGATGGACTGATGTTCAGGGACAGCTGGTAAACCTCGCGAGATTGTTCTAATCCTAATTCAATAACTTCCCAATTTTAATTAAAGATGAAAGGCACTAAAACAACTGATAAATCAAACTTTACTAACATTTTAAGTCTATTTAACAGTCACGTGTTTCATAATATTCAGAAACCAGATCTTTCCACCGGAACCGGTTAATATTTAGAGTAGAACAGAAACAGATTCTGACCTTTTTATCCAGCTCCTCTTTGGTTTGCAGGTATTTTTCAGTCACATTCTGGATTTTATCTTTACATGTGATAACAGCTACTTTAACTGGAGAGAAACAGATTAACATGTAAATTAACTAATCTTTCCACGTTACTGGTTTAAACTAGTTCAGCCAGAAATCTTACCATCGTTTAATTTCTGCGTTTGCTCTGTCAGTTGTTGTTCAGTGAAAAGGATTTGTTGAAAAAGTGAGTCTAAACTCATATTAACTCGGTTTATAAGTAACTGAAAGATGAAATGAGCTTTTATTGATGTATTTAATTCTAAACGGTAGCTGTTGGAGCGCTGAAACTTTATTTTTATTTGATGCTAACAGACAAACTCAAGCTAACTAGCCGCGTCAGTTATGCTAGCGATTTGTATGGAAAGCCAATTATCATATAATCGTAAATAGTATGTATGAATTATTAATTGTAAAGAAATTGTAAAGTTTTTACATTATGGTATTTTGTATTACAATTTCAGAAACCAGTAATTTAATAATGGCTAACAATGTTATCACAAGCGCACACGGATGTTTTCCCTTTCAGCATGAGTCATCAGTATTTGCAAGTACCCGGACATGCGTGTTGTGATGGCGAGTGATGAGGTACGTGACACAGAGTGTTATAATCTAAACCCAACAACCCTAAAGACCTCCACTTACTCCTCTGATCTAAACACATTTATTATATTTCATTATGACAGCTTACATCAGAGCTGCGCTCATATTCAGGGTTTTATTTTCTCAAAGCAACAAAACTCTCATCATCCTCTTCACAACACAGTAACTCAACAACAGAGTGTCTTCAGTCAGAATCTTCTTCATGTCCAACACAGACCACTACAGGAGATCCTTCCTGTCCACAGCTAGAACTTTCATGACTCTCTGAAGAAACACTGACTTACTGCAACATCTCATTTACCTTCAGGGTTTCTTATGTCTGTTTGGATTTAAATTAATTTGAGTCGTGGTCTAGAACCAACAATGAGATGTTCGCAGTCACGTTCCAGAAAATACTAACAGCTTCTTCAAATCTTCAGGTTTTTAAATATTGTTTTTTTTACAGACACTGAGGTACAAACTTTACTGGTAGAACTCATTTTTAGATATATTGAATTTGAATTACGTCAAGCAGGAATATTATATCTAAAGTAATGAAAAGGGAGGTGTTACAGCAGTCTGCCATAACAGTTGGTTTGTTGTCTCACATTCAAAACAGAAAACTTGTTAAGATTAAAAAGAGGGAATAATTTTGCTGATAGCGTCTTTGAGGGTAAAATGTGTTGCCATGATAATTTATAACTTACTGCATGATTTAACCTTTATGCAATATTAATCTAAAGTACTGCTGAATCTGTTGGGTCCCAGAATAAAGAATTAGACTGGGACTGATAAATCCCCTTTCAGTTAAGTGTTTAACATTATAAAAAGCTCAAATACACAGTCAGCTTTGTCTGATGTCATCTATTCAGTCCTCCTGCTTACGTACGGCCCACCATTACTGACTTTGACCAATTTCCTTCCGCCACCGCTGGGACAGCGCGAGCTGATCCGGTGCCATGAAGCACATTACTGTGCGAGATGTCAAATGACCCGAGGACTACATCATTCTGACATTCATTTGCAAAATGAATATCACATATTGATTGAGGCTTTTCATAAATCACCAGGCAGAGCCTTCTGCTGACTGGCAGGGTTCCCTTTAGAGACTTTAGAACAGCAGACTCATCAAATTGTAAGCAGACAATTATCCCACTTAGTATCCGAAGTCTGTCGCTCATTTGTTCCCATTTTTTGTCTCTCTTCCAATCAGCTTCTGTGGACACCCAGGCATGTAGTATGTTGCTTTAAAACCAACTGCAGGGATGAACCCTCTGCACCTACATGCCTTTTCAACCTGGGATAATCGTGATGTTATAATAAAGGACCTCCAGTCTGTGGATGCATCTTGCTCCGGGCCTCTCTGTAAGTGTGGGAGCTGATTTATCGTCCTGGGCACCGGCATTCCTGATTGATCCTGATCCAGTCTTTAATGCAGAGAGGCTCATTGACAGGTCCCATGAATCCAGCCAAGTGGATTGGCTTCTGAATGGACTTTATGACCAATCAATGTGCCGAAGGCTGAAGCTCATGATGCATCATCCTTGTGCTTCTTATGTTCGATTTCAAATTACAGATCAAACAAATGTTCACTTCCAATCTTCTGAGAATTGGACTTGAAAGTATCAGATATTTGATTCTATTTTAACTGACATCACCAACAGGTGGCGACAGCGTCACAGGGAGGTGGCAGGTTGCTCACACGCACTCGATCAGACATGAGCTTTTCATTTCTGTCTCCTGAAGCAGGTATGTTTGTAAAACTGGATGTTTGATTTCCTGCAGCTGAAACGTCTTCATCTACAACACATCTTAAAACTTTATGAAGTTGTTCAGTTCTAATAAATGACCAATTTTATCAGCTGCACGTGCTGTTTTATGAATCATGTCACAAAGAGGTTCCCGGTTCATGTACTTTGACCTCTCCCTGCTGCCCACGCGCATTGGAAGCATTAGAAGCTGAACTCTCCTGATTTCAAACTGTATGACTGCTTTTTATTGACCATGACCAGAGTTTTATTTCATAAAGGCAGAAGTTGATAAGGAGCGTCAGTGCGCGGGTTTGATTCCCGCGCTGTGAGATGTTTGCTCTGATAGAAGCTCCGTTCCTGTAGATTTACGAGCAGACTGCTGTATTGAGAGTGAGGAGGGGGAAGCTGGGCTCTGCTGCTGCTGCACGCGCTGCTTCACGCGCTGCACACGGCAGCGGACTCCAGTTGGAGCTGTGCGCGCTCAGACGCACAGACGCAGCAGCGGACCGCATCCCACTGGCTGGACTTGGAAGGACACGCGCTTCCAGCTCCTCATGAGGTTGAGAGGACACGACACAAGGAGCTCTTCTGTTTACACACCACCAAAAGTCCGAGAAGTGGGGAGAATCTGTACTGGACACTTTTGGGGATTTTTCTGGGTCTGAACCGAGCTGGATCTGTTCTACACAACGGAGCTCTGTACGACACTTCTCTTCAATGGATTCATGTATTGTGGAAATATCCTGGGATTTAAACACTTTTAAATCGCTTTGAATTCACCGAATCTCGTTCCAGCAAAGGTTTTAGTTTCACGCGCACGAGGAAACGATGATCTTCGCAGGATTGTACGTTCTTCTGCCTCTTCTCGGTAAGTTTAACTGCAACTTGGAGGGAGATAAAACGCGTTAGACCTGATGTTTCTGATGAAAGTGTGAGATTTGGGAAGGCCAAACGGATCACAACGATTTCAGAATTGTCCACCGCAACATATTGACTCAACTTCGCGTAAAGTAAATCCCCGAAGTCTGAAGCTTTTCTGTGTGTGAGGGGGGGGGGGGGGGGGGGGGGGTTG
>SSNP01000006.1:3880474-3926487 GCA_006937955.1 Pachypanchax playfairii | reverse complement strand
GGGGTTTGTCGTTGAGACCCGAATCTATTTTCCTCTTATCAGAAATCTAATTTCGGTTTTTAATCCCCTAAAGCAGCTTTCAGAGTATTTAAGCTCTTGTTTACCACAAACAAGTGATCAAATCATCTTGGAAAAACTGAACAAAAATATTCTGTATTGATTGTAAATTCTGCCTCCAGATGTGCTGTGTTACGCGGAGGAGAACGTGCGCGCAGGGACCACCCGGCTGGACTGTGTGAGGGCCAGTGAGCAGTGTCTGAGGGAGCAGGCGTGCAGCTCCAAGTACCGCACCATGAGGCAGTGCGTGGCCGGCGGGAAGGAGAGCAACTTCAGCATCGTGGCCGGCTTGGAAGCGAAGGACGAGTGCAGGAGCGCGATGGAGGCGCTGAAGCAGAGCCAGCTGTACCACTGCCGCTGCAAGAGGGGCATGAAGAAGGAGAAGAACTGCCTGCGCATCTACTGGGGCATCTATCAGACATTACAAGGTCTGTACAGTCTGTGTGGACAGCAGCTGGTTAGGTGTCAAATAAAACTACATCATTACATTTCTCTCCCTCTTTTGAGGGAAACACAAGAGTCCAGAACCAGTACTGGTCTAAGCCCCCACAGGTCTGAGCCCCTACAGGTCTGAGCCCCTACAGGTCTGAGCCCCCACAGTCCAGAACCCCTACAGGTCTGAGCCCCCACAGGTCTGATTTACAGGTTTCTTTAGTTTACTGCACTTATAAACTCCCTGCAGTTGCAGAAAGGACAGTCTCTATAGACCTTCTAATCTCTCCTGTACATTTGAGAGATTATTAGTCCCCCCAGCTCCTCCCAGTGCTTACTGAAGGGGGCATCATTAGTCCCCACCCCCTCTCTCTTCTGTGACCCTCCATAGATCACAAACAAAAGGTCTCACACTCAGATCTCATCAAACCGGGCCCCTGACTTGTTGAAATACTTCTTGATCTCATGAATCACATCCCTTGCAGCTAATGGAGCGTGATGCCTCTCAGCACTGACTTAACCATCTCAAAGTGTTGATCATAGCAGTGGGGGTGGTTAAAGTTCCTAAATTGCATCCAGCGCCTCGCCAGTATAAGCTCCATTCCAGTTGTGCATCACAGCTGACCAGCCTGCCTAATCAAGCGTGTGGCTCTGTACTAACGTGCATATCGACTGACCCAAATAAGTCGTGTCACATGCAGGTCAATGTGATGCCTCGAGAGATAATAAACACAACATGAGTGGCTGCTGGAACAATCCATGCAGCTATCGTCTGCATCTCATGGCTTGTCTTTGTCACAGGTAATGATTTCCTGGAGGAGTCTCCGTATGAACCGGTGAACAGCCGGCTGTCTGATATCTTCCGTCTGGCTCCCATCATAGGTAAGAATGAGAAAACTCCTCTTCATCATATCTTTCACTCATCACCCGTCTCAGATGAGAAGAACACAGATCTCTGCATCCTCTCACTGAACTTTATCTACTTCTCCTCACTCCTTCCTCGTGTTCTCACCCTGCATGTGAGCTGGACCTTCTACAGGGAGCTATAGTTCAGAGTCTTATCAAGCAGCCGGTGAAAGTTTTAGATGCTGATGTGTGCGTGCGTGTTGTAAGTCAGGAGAGCATGACCAGCAGTTTTCCTGCTCACAGCTGACTGGGACAGAGTTGAGCCTGTAGATGGCGATGTTATTCCCCCGTTTCCAGCTCTGGAGCCTTGATGCGTGAAGCACAGTCATGTTGCAGCTTAGACTTTTATTCTGCTCTGCAGGCGATAAATACTGTGTCAAATCAAATATTTTGCGTCCTCATCTTTGAGAACACGGCACACGTTTGGTCCTACTGTGACAGATTTGAACTTTTCTTTTCCTTTTCCTTGTTTTATTTTCCACTTTTCTCCTTCAGCAGGGTTGAAATTATGTTTCAAGGTTTACATTCACATAATTGTAGCATTGGGAATCTTTTTGTAAATACAGTGTTCTGCCAAAGTATCCACATCCATTCAACTTTTCCACATCTGGTTACATGAGAACAACTAACTTTAAAATATTTTACTGGGATTTGATGTGACTGACCAACATGAATTAGAGCAAAATTAGTGGAGTAGAAGAAAAATTCTGCAGGTTTTCCATGTTTTCTTTAAAAATGTGAAACGTGTGTGTATTAGTTTCTCTCTTACCTCTAACTAAATATTTTTTTTAATTCTCAAAGGTCTTAAAAGTTTGAACAGAACATTAGTGATCAAACAGATGAAGGAAGATTAGCTGAAGACTCAGGAAACAAGATATTTTATAACAGATTCATGAAACTAGATTTAGCTACTTGGGAAACTTTTAAGTATCATGAAGATCAAAGAACATCCTAGTGGTCTGAACCAGGAAGGAAACCACATGGAAAATGTTTGAATCAGGATTTTTGAGAAACGTTTCGTGGTCAATTTTCTCACAGTATTTTTGAAAAATTATTCAAAATGGAAAAAGATGCTCCTGCAAACTGAATTACTGTCCTAACTGTGGAGCAGCAGTGTGACTGAATAATGGTGATAAGCATGGTGGTGGCAGCATCATGCTGTGGGAACAGGAAGTTGATCTTTGTTAACAGGAAGATGGGCGGGGCTAAATACTGGAAGAAAACCTGTTACAGGTTCAAAATGAGTTCGAAATACAGAATAAGCTTATTTTTATCAAATATCTCAGTTTCAGCATCAAATATGTTGCTCATGTTTGATTGGGATTAAAATACAGGTTAATGAGATTAGGAAATTATTACATTCTGTTTATATTTTACACAGCAGTCCAACTTTTTGGTTGTTGTGGTTGTTCTTAGACCTTTGTGTTTATATTTAAAGTGTGTAAGTGCTTTTAGAAGTTGCTGTTTTATTTATTAATTATGTTAAAAACTGCTGTCAGATCAATGTGGATCTTTATTTAACTTCTTATTTATAATCTGTCAACATGCTCTTAAATATGAGACTGAAAGTTTCTGCTTTGAGTTGATAAAGGAAGTAAAACAGTGACGAGCAGAGAAAAGATGCACGTGAAGATGAACTGAGAACCTGTTTCTGATCATTACTGGTGTGGAGGCTACAGGGGTGAAAGGTTAATCAGTGGACAGCAGGGTCAGGGACTCGGAGTCCGGGATCACTCAGCCTCTCCATCTCTTTGTGAGGAAGTTAAAGTTCAAAAGATTCCAGCTTGTTGTCGATCACTCAGAGGCTGGAACTAAACCACCAGTCTGCTCAGATGAGTAGCGTTTTTAAATAATTGTAACTTTTAAATAATGCTAATTTATATTTTAAATGCAGAACTTTATGTTGGAAAATATTCCTGTTTTCTGATGTCAGTTTCATTCTGAAGGAGAAAACTATGATAAAAACCTATAAATTTTATTTGCAGTTAAAAGTCATCAGTTTGACTTCAGTCGGTTTCATGTCGGGATCATTTAGCAGTCAGTGCAAACAAAACGCAGCGTGATGTGATTCCATGACTGAGCAAGTGTTCCTGACCAACGCTGTTAATCTCCCGTGATGCACAGATGCTGCAACACAAACCGCCATGTCGAACACCTGCTTTCAGTGACACACCTGAACACATCAGCCTAAACACACTGACAAGCAACAGAATCTGCTCTGACTCCTTTCATTTTAGAAAAGTAAATAAATTAGAAACAAATAACTTAATGGTGATTTAAATGGAAACAAAAGGCCTCTGATTGATACTTTGTACGTTTTAGAGATAAAATAACATTTATAATCATGTTATTACCCCTTTTTTGTAACTAGTTGTTAATCATGTAGAAATTATTCTTTAATATACAAGAAGAAATTAGATGTTATTTATACAACACATGTATTACATCCTATAAATGAAATGAAAACCATGTAAGTTTTTATTTGATGTATCTGAGTTTGTTCTGGACTGTTTAGCTGATAAATGTGCACGTGACGGGCATCTTTGGGTTTATTTTCCTAATTATTTTCAGATCTTTACCTGAGGCAGAGCGCCTTTACCGCCGGGGAGTGAGTCACAATCAAGTGTCATCACATGACTAATCACTCCAGCAGCATGTGATGGTGATTCCTTAATGAGGAAACATTAAATATCGTCATCATTTTAGCCAAAGAGCCGTGACATGATGTCATCACTGGGCTCTGAAAGAAAGACTGAATCCTTTGTTCCTTATTTCAACAGATAAACAGTTTTTGCTGTTTGGAATTGTTAAAATTACAGAACTAGATTTGACTCATGCAGCTGATTATTTGAAGGATTGATGGGTTTTTCCGTTTAGCTGATCGTCCTCGGATGTTAACATGTTTTTTATGTGTCAGACATGCTGTAAATCTGTATTTTTAAGGAAGTAAAGGCATCATTTCATCTGTAGCTCCAGTAAACCAAAGTAACTGTGTGACAGTGGAACAGCAGGTGTAGTTTATGTTTTCTCTGGTGTGGACAGACGTTTTGTTTAACATTTTGTTTTATTGTGTAACCATCTACACATCAGGTGTGTATTTAACAACTGGTAAATGGTGTTTAAGTGGACACTCATCAACATCAAGGTGATTTAATAGAGACCAGATTCTTTCAGTCAGAACTGAAGAAGCTTTTCTGAAATCTGGACTTTTCTTTTTTGTTAACTGGAACAAAAACAGGTAAAACATACAAATAGAGTTTAGCCTAGTGACATCCAATAATAACATCTCTACTCAAAACTAAAAGTGAAGGTTGTTTTGAACTCCACAATGTTCCTCGTTAAAACACTATAGAAACATAAAAACTCCCATTTCTGACCCTCAGAGTCGAACTTCGATATGACTTGTAGTTTTTTACCAAGCAGCTGTCGGAATCTTACTTCCTGTTTCCATCGGTTTCTCTGCATTTCACTGTCAGAGACTAAGTCACAGGTGTGTGGTTACCACGGTGACCTCATTGAGCCACGGGTGGTTTCCATGGTGATCTGAACGAGCCACTGGCAGTAACCATGGTGACCTCATTGAGCCACTGGTGGTTACCATGGCTACCTTACTGATTCACTGGCAGCAGCTTTAACATTTCTATTAATTCCGTCCATTCACTTCTTTTACCCACTTATTCCTGTTCAGGGTCACGTGGGGCTGGTTTTCTTTGATTCTGGTTTTCTTTAGTCCTGGTTCTCTTTTTCTATCCTTTACATTTTATACATCCATGTGAGCATTTTGACCAGTATCGTTTTGCTACGCTGAAATGTTCTAGGTGATTTTAACTGCGCAAATAAACTCGAGCTTCATCTTGAATCATGTTTGTTCAGTGAAGCTGAACTTTAAAGGTAGAGTTCTGTTATTGTAACATTTTATGGCCTTTTCTTTTCATGAAAAGTGAGATGTGGATATTTATCAGCTTGACAGTGATATTTAGGATTTTTAAAGCCTGTAGTTTGATCATTTTAGATTCTTTTATTTTGAAGGTTAAAATTAATTTGTGTTTTTTAAAATACAAGAGAAAGTGTTAAATAAAATACTTGTCTTTACTTTGGACTCTGGTTTCGTAATGTAGTCAGAATGTATCATCACTATTTTGTCTATAAGACCCTGAAAAGACAAGCGTCTCTGTAACATGTTGCTGTTTAAACTTTCCGTCCAAACTCATATAAAGTTTTGTGCATCAACAAACAAAACAAAAGGTAAACATCACACAGAGCAGAAAACCAATGATTTTCTGTTGCGCCGCATGAGCTCCTGTAACCTTAGAGAAAGGACGACGCTGAGTTTAGATGAAATGGTGGTGTTTGTTTCACAGGTCGGCCATGTTTATGAGTCAGTGATCCGTGTTGGCAGGAGCGGCACGGAGACGCAGAACATTATTCTGAGATTCAAGTAGACTTAGAATTACTTCCACACCATTTGGCTCAAGGTGCTGGAGAGCACAGCGGCCCAGGAAATAGACTGATCCCAAGCCTGGATAAAAATGTTTCTGACTGTGTTTATAAACAAAGACAGCGACAGTCACCATGTTCTGTTCCCTTTAATCTACATCATATGAACAGAAAACCAACATGTTTACGGTGTTGCTTCGGTTTTCGGTAATGGATGAGACTATCTGCTGTTTTCTATAGAAATAAACAGGTTTACTTCCACCAGCTGCTAAACAAGAAAACAGAATAAATGATTCATTATGTTTTAAAAGCTGCAGATGTTTTTGGAGTCTGGACTGGAACCAGGACGGTTTGTAGAATCTGGATTCAGAACATGTGACTCCTGGACCTGGTTTAGTGTTGATGGAGCTACAGATCAGATGTTTGTTTTAACCTTCATGCTGATACGAGCGTGAGTCTGGACGCAGGTTTCCACTTCACTTCAGTTCATCTCAGATGAGCTCAGGTCTGGATTTTACTCACATTTACTCTTTGTGACGTTACTGGTATTCAGTGACGATGAACTGTAGGTAAGGTCAGTCAGGATGACAGGAGGCAGCAGGAGGGTATAACCTGATCAGATTAGGATTATACGATGTTTGTGATTTCTGATAGACTGTTTGACTGTAGAGTGTCGTGTCTGGTCCTGATGCAGCGCAGCCTAAAGAAGATCATCAGGATTGAACATTCAGATGAGTTCAGAGTTCACAAACTTTACAGACTTTATGGATGATTACATTCTTTTTTATTCTTGTCATTTACTTTGTTTTCAAGTGAATGTGTTGGATTCTATTGCACTTTTATCTCACTTGTTTGATGTTTGATTTAGATTAAATTAGATTTTTGTCACAAAGATTACAGACCATTTTATTATTGATTGGACGACAGTCGTTTTGTACAGAGAGATGAGAAGACGTGATGGATTAACAGTTTGGCTGAAAGTGTCCTAAAGGATTTAAACAATAGGGTGGTGGGCTAAAATCTACATAAAGTTATAAATATGAGTTTTTATATGATCATTATTCTCATTTTGGCCAATTAAATTACTTATTTCATTTAAACCTGACTGACAGAATTTAAACCTGTTGCTAAAAATGTTTTATTTCTGTTTTTTTTCTGGTTATTTTTTTCCTGGTTGTTTTTGTTTACAGGATCTGGGAGTGACGTCTAAATCAGCTAAAGTTTTAAATCTATTTGTGTTTTACAGGCAGTAATCAGAAATTGTGTTCTCCAGCTTGTAATGAGTTATTGCCCTTGTTGGGTATCGATGTCTGTTTGGCTTAAACTCTTCCCTTAAGCTCCGTCCTCCCCCCTGTTGGCTGCTGCAGCAGCTCTCTGTAAACAACCCACTCACCACTTATAAGCCCCAATACACCCAAGCTCAATATTGTATCACTTCCATGTGTCAAGACTTCAAACACATCTCGTCATCCTCCCTCCTACTGTTGCTGAAGTCAACCTTGAAGCAGAGTTGCAGTCTGCATATGTGTGAGTGTGAAAACATCTGTAAGTGTGTGGCCCGGCTGTTAGGCTGAGGCAGCGCTTCAAATCCCAGTGTGCTGACACCGAGGGCTGAGAGACTGTCAGCGCTGCTCAACCACAGGCTGCAAGTCACTCTTATTATGAGCTGCCAGTGTTCAGAGATAAGAGTGTGGACCAATATCTCTTTCCCAGCATCTGTTTGTACGTATAACAGAATCTAAGAGGCTCGATTTATCATTTAATATGCTGCATCCTTTGAAATAACCTGCTGCACTCTGAAAGGAATGTTAGTTAGTTTTAACATGGAGGTTCAGAGTAGTTACGATCTGGAACTGCTGCAGTCAGTGATCAGAGAATCAGATGAAACGTTGGTGTTTATGCAGAAAATTACATGCTAAATATATTCTGTAAATACTTAAGGCTGCTTGAATGTAAAGAAAACCCTAATTAGAAACGATTTCTGTAATATTCAGAGATTAGTTTAAAAAATGTGCAGGATCCAACTATTAAAACATAATTTTCTACTTCATTGATCAGCTGCTACGGAAGCCCAGATGTCCAAGCATAGTGAGAGGATCAGTGTTTGAAAATAGAAGCACATAAATATCCCTTGACTCCGCCCACAGAAGATGGTTAATAACTGAGACATATGCTTTAAAGCATGTCCCTCACCGCCGTCGTGTTTCGCCCTCATTCTGCCGCCTTTACTGGTGCTGTTTGCTTAATCCTGTGTCAAAACGCATGAGAATTTAGCAGAAGATGTCAAAATAAAAGCATGCTTGAAAGGCAGAATGATAAAGTAATTAAAATGATCTTTTTTGGTCAATTACATTATTTTTGTGATGGTTTAGAACTGAAATGGAAATTATAATATAAATGTGGATTAATTGTGAACTTACAGCTCCCACAGCTGTAACATCAGCTGCTTCTATAGAAACTAGACCTGATGTCTCCACGTTTCCCTGCAAGTCAAGGAGCCTGTTTACCATGTTGTATTTTTTTAAAACCTGCTTTAGAGATGTGTGACTGTAAGTCCCGCCCACTCACCTGCACACAGTGGTGTGGTTTTAAAGATTGAATAATTAATTACAGCTAAAAGAAAACATGCAGTAAAAAGAATGTATCCGTCAACCAGTCAGTGAATTCTAGCAGGTGTATTTAAATGTTTTAATACTGTTTGTTCACACTTTATAAACCTGTTCTGGAACCGGCCAATAGGGGGCCAGTCTGGTTAAATCTTATTCTTTTTGATTATTATTATTATTATTATTATATTATATTATTATTATTTATCATTTTACCAAAACAATTCTCACATCAAATAAGGAAAGTGACCGAGTCAAAACCCTTCAGTGTGATCTGTGACTCATCTGACTGATATCTGATATCATCGCTCTCTCAGCTGTCTCATATTAAGTGTTTGTTATATGTTTGTGTGATCAGATTACTGGAGGTGCTTGTGCACATGTACATCAGTTATTCTGCTTCTGTCTAAGGTTGCGTAACACTAGTTTGTGTTGTTATGATCACGTATTGATCAGATTTTGTTTGATGCGTTTTCTTTAAGAATCAAGATGATTCTGTGAAGTTTCTCCAAGAGAGAAAATAAGATATTTTTAATACATTTGGACTTTAAGCAGGAAACAGTTTTGAAACATTTAAGCAGCATTTATTTAGTTTTATCTCGAAGATTTATGAATAAAAACTCCAAATCCGTAACATTTTGAGTCCAGCGCGGCTCTAATGAAGGATGTGCTGCAGGTTTGTTGCAGTTCAGACCAAACAGCAGAGTCACCTGATGCTCTGTGGTGTTCTACATCACACTGTCCTCATGCAGGTGCTGCAGAGTAGATGCTTCAGTTTTTAATGAATGTGTGATATTTTGTTTGATGTAGGAGATGTGGTTGCCCCCGTTGATTTAAATGTTCCATCTCCTGCTCATTCATTTGTTTTGTTAAAGACTCTCCGATCCAGCACTGACATTACTGTCCCTGCGCCTTGAAGCCTAATCAATACTGCGCTGTGTTAGATTGGAAACTTGAGGCCGTGCCTACAAGAATCTATCGATTGCTCCCTTTTTCCACAGCTCCCTCATTATTTTTTCTGCTCGAGCTCTTCCGTTTAGGCCGAGATCAAAGGTTTTATCCTTGAGGTGTCGAGTTCCGAGCTGATCGGATGCTCTGAGAGAAGGACTGTGTTTACACTGACCTTGCCTCTTTTATCTGGTTTATTTTTTACTGAAAGTGTACAGTTATGTGTCTGAGTGCATTTTTAGTCAAATATTGATACATTTATTTGAGTTTATTTGTATCTCCACGTTGTGAAAGAAGGATTTAATGATTCAGTGCTAACGGTCCGGTTGCTTTATTACACGTAGATTAACTTCAGATCTTTTATAGAAGGTCAAACAAACATCTGGTATACTCCAACTGGACCTTTTAAAAACATTCCTCACCTGACGGCCACATGTTGGCTGACCATTTAATTCTCCACACAGTTTCAGAAATGATGGATCCAGCTGTGGGCCGCATGCAGGTACATTTTAACAGCAGCTACATCAACTGGTTGCCAGACCAAGAGCTGGCTGTCGCACCATGAGCCAAGAAAATCATTTAGTAAAAGGTGACCAGATTTGAGTCCCTTCGAGAGGTCTTTGATTGGATGTGAAGTGGAGTGGTGATTCATCATAGTTAATAAACGCGGCTGACAGCTGAAATCAGCAGGAGGGAACGTGTGCCAGGTCTGCCTCCCGCCACTGTTTTATACTGCATGCAAATATGGTCAATTAACTTTTCGCATACAGCTGCAGACGCCTACACAGATACTTAGATATAAATTATATCTTCACACAGTCAAGCAGGATTTGCAGAGAAGAAATTTACAGCAGAAATGAGCAGCTACTTTCCTTTTAGCTGTATTGGGACTCGGTTGTCAGGACTGTGAGCTTTGGGTTGATCTGTGACCAAAGCTTTTAACCTGTGATCAGTGTTCCACATGAGAGAAGTAAAGCAGTGGACAGAATGTCTGTGTAATATTATGCATTTAAACAAGTGTCCACCTCTCAGAAATAACCACACAGGTTGTTTCTTAACAGAGAAAACAAGCTGTAATTACATCTGAAGAATACGTGACCTCCAGTTAGAACACCAGCAAAAATACATTTTTAGCCTAATTATGTGGCTAAAACCTAAAAACTTAAACAGGAAGTGACCAAACTCTGAGTTTTACACCAAGATACATTTTTTTCTATTTAAAAAGCATCTTAAATAGTTTCAGTTTCATCTCATCAGTCTGAAGGATCTTCAGGTTTAATTCCAGTCTGGTTTTAGTGTTTTTCTGTCAGTAGTGGAACCTGCTGGATCTTCATGCAGCTTGTTCAACATGTGACTGATGGAGGATCAGAATGTGATGGACCTGGACTTCAGAGTCCAGCTTGATGGTTTTAGATGTTTTCCTTGGTTCTTTTGTTTCCATCTGGTCCAGCTGGTTCCTCGTGTGTCCACGTCCTGGACGTCGTCCTGCTACAGTCACATCAACATGATACTGTTTAATAATATGATCAGCTGATCACAGGAACATGAAGCTGCTTGGAGATGGTCTGTAGTCTTAAACATGGAGCATCTTCTCTCAGACAGTTCTGGTCTTTATCTGGTCCATGTTCAGGGTGGTGCACACAGTGATACTAAACTACAGAACATCCTGTTAGTTCTTTTAAACAAACTGAATAAATAATGACAAACTTGAAGACACTGAGACTGATTTTGAGGTTTTCTTTGTAAAAAATCGTCCCTTTTTTACAGTTTTATTCACACGCGTTTATATTTTACTTGATAAATGAGGCAGTTTGTCATTGAGCTGTAACTGGATCAAGATATTCAGATGCATCTTTTGTTTTTCTCTTTGTCTAAAACACGTTCTTCTTTTTCATGTTGTTGTTTATCAGATTAAAAGCTGAAATGTTAGGTTTAGATCAGTGTTGAACGAGTCATTAATAAAAGGGTTGTTATAATGTGATCTGGTTTACGGCTGAAATAAAAAAATAATAAGATATAAAATTGTTCTATTATCACAGAATTTGAATTCTTTTTGGGTTCTTAAAAGGAAAATGTTTTAAACTTTTCTTCTGATGTGGCAACACGTCTAAACATGGTGCTTTAGAAACATGCAGATCTTATATAGTTGTGCAGTATTTGTAAAATATTCTGCTGTCTCTGGTAGCAGTCGTTTGCAGGACTATCCTTTCAAATTAATAATCTGGTATAGATCAGAGGAACAATTGAACACAGTAAAAAAGAATCTTTGTTTATGTGTTTAGGTCTTCATATAAAATTCTAACTATATTTTCTCCAGCAATTGATTTTCTGATTGTTTCAACACAGTAAAAAGAGTTTTAATCTCATTATGTTCTGCTGAGCTGACAGACTGTCGACTGACCGCTGACAGCTGCACTGAAACCACAGACTGGTGTTAATCTGCAGCTTTAAGCTCTCAGCTGCATACAGTCAACTGGCAGGATTAACTGCCTTCAGCTCCCGTCAGCAGCGTTTCACCTGTTTTCATTTTAAATAAAACTGTTTCCTTCAGTCAAACTAAACAAACTGATGTTGTTTCAGAGCTGTAGATTTGTAGAATTGTTCAAAAATCTTATATTTGACTAATTTTTCCTAAAACTTTAACAATGATTGTGTTTATACGTAACTTCTTTTCACACATTCTTACACCAGTTCCTCCATGAAATCCAGTAAACAGCTGTTTTTAGGAAATTGATGAATCTGTTTCTCTTATATCGATATTCAGTGGTCAAACTTCATGCTACATTCTAACCCATAGAACTCACAGTAGGACTCATTAAACTGTTACTTTTATTTTGAAATACTTATTTTTTCCTGCTTCAGGCGATTCTTTTTCGGACAGACTCACTCCAAGTTTTTAACTGTCTCCAATCATTAAGGAAGTAAAGAAACAAAAACAGACAGCTGATAAAGTCATGGATCACTTCGATGTTCCTGCAACGCTGATCAACCTGAACAACAAGCTTCATCATTTTAAAAACGTCTGTGAAGAACTGCTGCTTAAAGGTACAAGATGTCTTCAGTGATTACAAGTTGTTTTTATGAAACCAGGTTCTGGTGTCACATTTATATCAGCTGCAGAATTTACATTTTCTGAATGTCAAAAAAAGATGGAAAGAATAAAGACGATTTTTAGGTTTATTGATCCCACTGAGAACATTATGAGCTTGTCTTCAGTTTGGTGACCTACGAAGAAACATTAGGATCAAAATCAGCTGTTAAAAACGAAGTCAAACGAGAAGACTTTTAAACTTATCACTCCTGAGGGACAGTGAATGCAGCATGATCTGAAATTTAAGTTGGATGCAGGGCTGTAATGATGCACCGATGTGTCGATGTATCGCGATACAGGGAGCAGTATCGAATCGTGAGGTCCAGTATCGATAATATCGATACAGTAAACGTGTTGTACTGACCACCACAAGGAGGGACAACATGTGCTCTTTAACATTGTATAAAAAAACTGAACTGATGTGAAAGTGAATCAGTGACTTTGTATCTGCAATATATTACTGTGATGAGCAGCTATTTAAATACATGAAGCTTTATTAAATAACTCTTATTACATATTTCTAAGTAAGAATTTTATTTTGTGACATTAGTTTTGCTAATAAAATACTACAAACTGATGTAAAAGTGAATAAGTGAGTTTGTTTCACCCATTGTCGTAATATCAAAGCAAAATTAATATTATCCAGAGAGTTTAATTGAAAATGCAAAACAAAGAAAGTTTTAATGTATCGTATCGTTAGCAACGTATCGAGATCCGTATCGTATTGTGGGATAATGTATCGTTACAGCCCTAGTTGGTTGAAATAAAAATGGCGAGGTAGATCTGAACAGCTGATCTTTAGAGTTACTGTGTGGTTTGCCTCCGTGAAGTATTAGACATTCAGAAAAAGCCCCGTTACTATTGGTAACATGAAGAATGTAAAACGTCTGCAGAAATTCCAGTTTGTGTCACATTTAAACTGAAAATCTGAATTCTACAAAGACTTTGCTGTACTTGAACTGTACTTCAAAGCAGATGCAGATGTTTAGGTGCTACAGCTGAGACATTCATGCTAGTCTGTTTGTTTACATCAGTAAATAAAGGCCAAGATTCTAAATCCCACAGTTTACTTTTCACTGGCAGTTTATTAATAAATCAAAGTGTTCTAACAGATAAATGGTTCTGAGGGTTTTATGTACATTTGAGTGTTTTTAAATCTTTTCAGTGGCTGAATTTGTTTGAAAAACTTGTCCAGTTTGCGTCTCCAGAGAATCTAAGCTCACTGTTTGTGCAGAACTTTTTTCCTCCAACAAGTAAATCAGTAGAAAATTCTTCCTTTTGTGCTGCATTCAGTCGATTAGAGTTCAGTCTTTGTCCCACTGATCATGTTTGTTAGCAGCAGCTCTGATAAAAGCTGCATTTCTTCCTACCAAACAGCTTCGCTCCCCGTTCGCTCCCTTTGTGCAGCTCCTTTTGATCACAGCAGCAGCAGCATCCCTGAAAAGCAAACAAGACCTTAAACACACACAAACCAACACAAACACACTCACAGAAAATTAAAAAAGCAGCTCATTCTTCTTCTGCACTGGTCTGTGCTCTCAGATATTAAATTAGGGCATTGATACATAAATTTGCATCTGATTCATCTACGACTTCGTTCTAACTCTAAATCTATAACCGCGTGCTCCCAATTTGCTCGGTAGCTTTAAACGTTTCTAGTGTTGATCTTGTTCCACACGCGTCTGCCGTGACCGTTCAATCGATTTGCTTTCGTGTTACTCTCTCTTCATACATTTGTTGGCTAAACAAAGAACGATCACCACACCAGTTGTGCAGCTTGTCAATTTGTAATTTGGGTAAACGGCGCTCAAATTGTTCTCTAGTTGTGCCGAGGCTCCTAATTTGGGAAAGTGTCAGTTGTGGAGCAGTTCGGCGAGCAGGTGCAGAGCAGCTGTGATGAAGAGTGGAGCTTCTCCTCATTATGTCTGCTGCAGATAAGAACTATACTCCCTCAGTGATGCTGAAGTTCCTCTGTCTTTACTCGCTCAGCTGTCTCAGGTCTCTTCCTCTTTGTGAAACCTCAAATCATTTGTGCTCCATCTGCGTCTGCTTCCCTAAAAGCAACCAAGAATGTGACTTTCCTGCACCAACCTGCTGATGTAAATCCTTACACTCCTTTCTTCCCTTTGACCTGTAAGTTTCCCCTTTTTCTCCTGGAATCTTGACCTCCTTGTGATCCTTGTCGACCCCATTGAGCCTGATGGATGTTGGTTGCACATCTTTTACAGAGGGTGGGGAACCGTGGAGCAGCTCTGCCACTCCGGCTCCAGGCAGGGGGGCTGCTGAGGGCAGGGTGTCCCACGGCAGAGAGACTATTCTGGGCAGAGCAAGCCCCTCCTCCACAGAACTTCAGGATCCCAGTAGAAACAGGAGAGCTCACCCCAATTGGGCCATACTGGGTAAAGAAAGATTTTACTGAACGTGTTTGTGTCTGAACTCAGGTGAGCCCTGCTGGGTCATTTACTGTTTGTTTTATTCAAACTTTATCCATGAAATTGTTTTAAATTTCAAAGGTTTTGATGGTTTTATACGTTTAGCTGCTGTAAATGTTCGAATCGACTTGTTTTGAGGTTAAACTCTCCACTTTAATTTGGTTGTTGAGTTCAGGACAAACTCTTTTTGATATCCGAGTTTCATGTCAGACTCAACCTTGTTATAAACTAGTGGTATTTACTAGTTGTTGTTCTCAGTGACCAGGTTAACCATCACCTGTATCGGGACTGATTTACAGAAATTCACACCAACAGGAAAGGTTTATTTATTACTGCAGCTTGATGTTGTGACTATTTTGGAATCTCCAACTTTCTAGATTTGTTCTGGTTGATTTTATTATTAATAACTATCAGTAATAGTAAGTATCAGTAACTTCTAGTTTATTCTATGTGCTAAAGATTTGCCATGTTTTTGTGACTTTGAGGAAGGTAAAGCTACAGAAACATTTTCCAGAATGTTTCCAGTTAAAAACATGAATCCATCATGATTGGATGTTATTAACACTATGCAAGCTAACTAGCATGTGGCTAACTACAGTATTATTAGCCTTCAGTTGTTATTCGCTGGTGTTTAAAAGTCATTTATTTATTTCTCCAATTTGCTGTAAAGAATTTGGAAAAAAAAAACATTTTTACAGTCTAACAAACGAGAACCTCGTGCTGTATGAAAAGAATCGGACTTGTTGAGTTGCATTTAACAGAATTCACCCGTTAATAAACAGGAAATACGATGAAGTAACAGGATCAGGTTTGTGTGTAGTGATGATCCTTCTATCTGAGGAGACTTGTTAAAGGTTTGGATGGTTGTTTCAGTCTGTTTTCAGTCAAACAGAATCAACTGGTCCTTCAGTAGGACTTCAGACAGACGTGCTCCTGTTGGATGGAAGGCAGAATGGCGTGTGGGAAGAAGCTGCAGAGGATATGCTGTTTTGATATTCCCACTGTGCCATTTTGGCTCATGAATTTCCATTTTAGAGGGCAGTCAGTCTCTGTGACTGCTACATTAGTTTTATGGCCAAAAACAGCTTATTGGCTGTGTCACAGGGAGGAAAATATTTTATTTTTACATTATGACCTGCTGAAGACTCAACCTGCTATGTTTTTAAATGAATTTTGTCATCATTTTATGATTCACTGCATTCAGAGTTAATAAACATCCTGAGTGGGAAATGCAGCCATGTCACTTCAAAGATTCTCAGGCTGAACGTCTATCACTGAAGAATAAATGTACGCAGAACATTACTCGCATGCAGATGCACAAACGTTTGCATGTAAAACCAGTCAGAAACAGAGACGTTCTCTCATTGGTGAACATGTTCTGCTGCTAGCCTTGCTGATGGCGGGATTACATCAATGAGGTTGAATCATGAATCGCGTGTTCTGACTAAAACCTGCAGGGCAACACACATTTCTCTGGTTTTTTTACTCACTTCATTTCTTTTTCACTTCACCTGGTTGAATTTTTCATTTAAAAGAAGATTATTGAGGTGGATGAATTATTTGTTTGTCCAATAACTTTGCAGTTTTTCTCTAAAAGGAGTGAAAAGGGAAAGTGTAGCAGATGCTCTGATTATCTTGGAAGTCAAATTTTTAAGAAGTGCTGGGTTTATAAATGAGTTGCATTAAATAATAAATCAAAGTTTCATTTGAAATCACATTTAAAAACAATCCCAGTTGAATAAAGTAGAAGATTACAGACTGACTGAGAGATGTTGCTGTATTCATCCTTCATGTTCCTCAGACGTCTTCAGTTGTTTATTACTGTCACAGAGTTGCATTGTGTGTTTAATGATCACATTTTCTACACTGTCCCTGAAATGTGCTTCAACAAGGCTGAAACCTTTTGTTCTGTAAAGAAGGAGCCTTGAAGGAAACGAGACCAGTGACCACCTCTCACAGCGGTTAAGTAAAATCAGTTTCCTGAGGACTGACAGGTTGTTTGTTTTGGTGAAATCTGTTTGAGTTATTGTGAGTTTTCGGTTGTTTGAGATCAGCTGTGATGGTCGTTTTGGATCAACTCCTGAAGGCAGTCGGTTGTAGACTGAGTTTATTAACAACCAGAGAAGCAGGAAACACACACACCTCCCACTTTCACCAATAATCATCTAAAACATTTAAAGTTTGGAGAAATCATGTTTTTTCTTTGTGATTAACTTGAAATCCCTGAAAAAGATCAAACCACTTTGAAGCTAAATGATTCATTTTACTTGCAGTTTTGTGACGATGTTGATGAAAAAATCTTTGACTTGACCCGAGTTTACCGTCGTCTCCATCACTGCTGTTGATCCAGCGAGACGCTGCGTAGGCAGAACATTTAAACAGCACGTCGTCTTTACCGACAGATTCTGTCTCATTCCTTCTGTTAGTAGAATAAAATAAATCCATTATTAATATTTGCTGTTTAAATCAGCACTAAATAACTTTTCTGCAGTCGTGTCTCAGACAGCTGTTGTTGGAACCGGTGTTCTGTTGAAATATGTTACCTGTTGAGATGTGCTACCGATTCCTTCTACACGTGCCGTTCTACAGTCTTGACTTCAATAAACAGATTTATTGTTTAATTTTTGTTTCTATATTTTTCCATAAATACATTTAACCTATCAAATAAATTCTTCCAGGACAGGAACATTAAATATGATGTTATTTTTACTTTCTTTACATTGTCAGAGCAACAGGCAAATGTTTGGACACACCCAGAGGAGAAGGACCCAACAATGGCTGATAAGGACCCAGAGGGCTTTTATATAGAAAATATCAGGGAAGGATCATAAAAATATGTTTAAATAATTAACAGGAAACACTCACCATAAACAAGAATACTGTATAAACTTCTAATAACATCTCATTATGAAATAAGTTGTTAATTCATACTATGGAGGTATTTTTCATCTGGGCAGCATAAATCACCAGAACACCACTTCCTGCTGAGACCCGAATTACTGAAGTTATTTAGTTTATTGTAAAACCATCGGAGGGTCCAGAGTGTCTGATATGAAGATTAACATGTTTTTATCCACTTAGACAAGTTTCATTACTGTAACTGAAAGTTTTAAGTTATTTTGTCCTGATTTAACGTAAGTGGAAAGTTACTTAATTTGTCACCATGTCTGAGAAACTAGATCTCACGCTGCATCTTCAGGTGTGTTTACTGACTCACTCTGGCTGTTTTAAGGATCATAAATATTTGGTGCTTCATGTCACGTATTCATTTCATCTTTTACACAGTTTAATTTTAACAAACTGTTTCTGAGACGTTTGAACAAAGTTTGAGACTTTCTACATTCCTGTCAGGCTCAGATGTTCATGGCTGGGTGGGAGGTGTGTGTGTGTGCATGTGTGCATCTCTCCTCGAGGGTGTGTGTGAAGATTAATTAAAAACTTCAATCCCTCTGTTCTGCGACAGGAATATGTCCCTTTGAGGGTTTAACTGTAAATATTGTTTTTCTGAATCTATTTGAGGAGATTGATGTTCTCAGGTGATGAATGATGCTGCTGAGTTATAGAAGAAAATAACAAATAAATAACAAAAGTACATTATAGATACATATAAATGGTGTCTGTTTAAACAGACCTGAGGTGTGTGGTGCACGTTGGATGAATGATGTGGTTATTGTGATTCTTGTTGGATAAAAAGTGTTTTTAAGGCTGTTTATCCAGTTTTCCTCTGTGTGGTGGAGGTGATGACGTCTGGGATGTGACTGTCTGCTGCGGTGGGATTTGAGTGGAAATTAGTGAAATTAAGAACCATAGTTTGTATAATTCAACTGTGGCAAATGTTTTAGGCTAAATATAGAGGAAACGTGAATAAAGATCCGATTTTATATTTTATTTTATCCTTAAAAGTTCCTAAAACTCTTTTTTTAAACAGCAAAGACAAACATCATGTCTCGAATCTGAACAGAGAAAATCTCTGAAGCAACAGTGAACAAAGTGGCTCATCTTCATAAAATACACCTTTATAAATAAATATCCCACCAGGAAGCCCAGCTGGACCCGTTACCTGAGGAGACAGAAACTCTGCTACCAAACATCAAACGATTACACAAATCAGACTGGATCAGAGCTTAAAGGTGGCATCTCACTCAAACAAAACAGATATCAGCCTCCTTTAAACCTGCTACGAGGACAGAAACTCAGCTTCAGATTAAAAGCAGAGCAGTTTCACCATTTTAAATGTCCGTATCTGTTACTGTGGACAAACTGTCATCATCAGCTCAGGAAGCTTCCTTACCTGCGAGCTTCCTCTCAGATGAGTCCAGATAATTAAACGAGACAGCCTCTAATCTCCTCCTGAACTAAATGAGTCACGACTGTGTGAAAGAAAAGCTTATTTTAATCAGTGATCTTAGTTTGAAGGAGGGACACGCCCGCAGTGTTTATCCTCTTCATTTGTAAAGATGGTGTCTGATTCAGTAACATGCTGATGGCTGAGAAACTGAGCTCCAAGATGGTGCAAGTTATTGAAGTCCGGTGCACATCCCAACAAACAGCAGATCAATCAGACTGAAATAAGAAAATAAAGTGTTAGTTTAGAAATGGCAGCTGTAGGAAGGTCAGTGTGCATCTCAGAGGCAGTGAAATGGCCCATTTTTATGGTGGGACGAGTGCAACATTAGTCATGTCCAATGAGTCATAACGTACAAAAAACACGACTATTTTAATGTGCTTAATGCAAAATTCATGAAAGTGACACATCTGCTTCCGCTGATGGTCGAGCGCGTCACAAACCAGATGAATAAAAGGGTTTTATTTAGCTGTGATTTTTGGATTTTCGCCCGTCCATCAGAATCCTCTGCTTCTTCTATGTGAATGGTCGTCTTTGTGAGACCTGGTGATGGACCGGTGTCTCCCCCAAACCAGGACCCTGACCAGGAACATGCAGATGTGTGAAATGGAGACACTTGCAGTGCACATAAATGACTGATGCAGTCTGCATGTTTAAATTATATTTCAGAATAAAATAATTTCTTGAAGCAGGTCAGAAAAGTAAAAACTAGAAACTTCTTTATGCGAAACACTAATCAGAGCAGTTTTATATGATATTTCTGTACTTCTTTATCTGCTCGCTTGTTGCCTTGTTTGAGCACAGCAGCACAGGTCAGTGAACGCATCGTGATCCTTGAAGGTAAAACAGCTAAGGAGGCAGGAGTGAAGTAGCCCTGACTTCCCCCACAGGTTACTGGCTCTGAGCTGCAAAACACCTCTGAAAATGTCACGCCGACTGCTCGCCTCTCTCCAGTCCCACAACGATGCAGAAAAATGTGCTTCACGCGTACTAAAGGAAATGATTCCAGCTCCAAATATCACATAAAGCATTATAAGAATTAGATCTGGCATGACCGTGGCACCTAAAGGGATGGATGTGTATGTCTATTATTCATAGAGTGAGGCAGACGTGATGCGAGCGGCTTTAAGGTCAAAGAACACGGTAAACGGTGAAGCCGACTGGCCGCGGGTCAGACTACACCAGACTGTCGGGGTGACAGCTTGCTGAATAAAAAATAATGTTATTAAATTTTAAAAAGAGCAATTATCCCTCTGATTTGTCACAATTGAGATGGATGTAAAGAAAAAGACTCCTGCTGTCCCTGGCTCGTCCCTCTTCGTGTCCATCATGCAGTCACTCTGCTGTGGTCACACACTTCTTGTACTTTATCCATTATTCACAGCTGTGCATTGACTGAGAACGGGGCACTTATCACTGTCCAGCCAGAGGGAGAGGGAGGTGAAAGGGACGGGACGTGCAGTCAGGCCAAATGTGCTAATGTGCATCTTTCCTGATGGTGCTGCACAGACTCGGCCTTGTTTTTCACACCGCGTAGAGCCAGGTGTCCTGATGGGTGATTCACAATACGCTGCTGTTGTGCCTGTGGAGCATATCCATTTAAATCAGTGATGATGACACACGCATGAACAGGTTCCCACCAGAACGCTGCCTCTGCTCTGTTCTGTGGGCTGATAAATGAGCAGGGGCACTTCTTTCCTGCTGATACTCGTATACAGTATCAGTGAAAAGCCTGTGGGTGCTCAGAGCCTGGCGGGCGCGTTCACGTGGCACCGCAGAGCTCCTCCGAGTCCAAACACTATGTTCTTGAGAACAAGCTGAAGGACTTGGCTGGAGGACTTGGCAAAGAGAAGAAGTATTGCAGGAAACCCTGAAAGGAGCTGGTTTGAAGTGTTTGTGTATTTTTATGGTGTAGAACAACAAACTGATCTGATGAGAACGTTCAGCTGGAAACATCAGCAGTTTGACTGAGTGCAACAAATAAACTGAACACGAAAATACAAAATTAAGTAAGAGATCTGGAAAAGTTTATGTTAAAAATACATTTAAATGATGTTAAAACATGCAGCTTGATTAGGATTAGAGTGAAATGACTTTAGGTTGTCCTGCATTCCACAGTGTGCATAAAATTAACAAAAAACGGAACCATTTCCACATAAACAACCGTTTTGGACTAGTGTGAGAAAGCCCCGCCCCCTTTTCGAGCGCCACAGCTCAGACTTCACAGCAGAAACATCATTCTGAGTTTAAACACAGGAAGCTGAACTTTATACAACTGAAATGGTGCTCAGCTCAGATTTATTTATAAACTGATGTCCAGATCTGATCATGTGATCAAAAATCAGGCCCGATCACGTGGTTTCAGACTCGATCGGCATCGGACGTTACCTCCTGATCAGGACTCGGACATATATGTGTATGTCTTTCAGCTTTCTGACTGTGGGTCAAGAATTATTTGAGGACCACTTTTCAGTCTCATTTTTCTCTGAGCGTGCTCAGTGAGTTGCAAACACAGGTGTGCAGTTGCCATGGTAACCCCAGTGAGCCTGACGGGACTGTTGCAGCAGCTTTAACATTTCTTTTTAATCTTGGTTTATTCCATGTTTTTAATTTACACTTTACTGTATTCTGCTTGTAGCATGTCAGCGAGTGTTTGGAGTTTTTATTCAGATTTATTTAGATGTTGAAGGTTAAAAAACAAAATGGCAACTTGGCAGCTTATACGCTCGTTTAGAAGACTGAGTGATGTGTGTGACTGTGTGTTTTGTTAGGATTTTGAACAGTTTTGTTGTGTATGTGTGTGTTTGTTTGTGTGTGTGTTTTGCACCTCTGCCAGTAAGTCAGAAATGCCCTGCAGTGCATTTTTAAGGAAAATCAAGTTATAGAGTTCCTGAGAGTTGAAGCTGGATTTGCAGCTTTGTGTGTGTGTTTGTGGGGGAGAAAGCGTGTGTGTGTGTGTGTGTGTGTGTGCGTGTGTGTGTGTGTGTGTGTGTGTGTGTGTGTGTGTTAATGAAAGGGACAGACAGAGCCAGCCAGCGAGCGTAGGCTGTGTGCTTAAACTTGGGAGATTTACATGCAAAGCGCTGGTGCTCCTGCATCTTAACTTGGGGAAGTGAAGGTTGAAATGTACTCAGTGCAAATGCGCTTACAACTGGAAAGGAAACCAATTTCATTTACAAGTGGGAACTCAAAGTAATGTATTCCTACTCTCAAGCACTCTATCTTAAGATGTTTGACTTGTTTTCCTGCTCACAGATTTACACTGTGGAATAACCAGACCACGATATGATAACTTGATTCATCCGCAGCCTTTTAGCTGCTGCACTTTTAGACAAAATTCTGTGAGAAACACTGAGCTTAAAAATAAATGTTCTTGTATTTTTGTCTTGGTAAAACATTTGAATTTGGCCTCGTCACAGATCTTGTTTCAGTGTTTGTAATGAAACTAAAGAAAAGAGGAATTTAGGGTGAATGAAAGTGGAAGCATGTGTTAGTGCAGCACTTCATTCACAGGACAAGAGCAAATTTATTCCCCCCGGAGACTAAAATCAATTCTGTTCAACGTTCACAAGGGAACGGGACTCCTTCCTTTTATAACGTTAAAACTTTGATTAAGGTTAAATGTGCATGAAAGCAGTAACTTTATATATTCATCATCCTTACTCAGCTTTTTCAAATCATTTTACCCCTAAAAGTTTAATAATACAGATAAGAAAGTAATTGTTCTTATAGAGATAAAATTATGGTAAAAACAAAATTATTTGAAAAAGCACTGTATTAAAAATGTTCAGATATAATTAACCCTTTAACTCCTGGAGTTTCTCTGCAAACTCAGCGTCACTGACTCAGTTCCTGTTTCCTGTTTTACTCTCATGTTTTATGTGTGATTAAACATACGTGTTGTGTTAAAATCAAAGATACTCTGTCAGCTGGTGGCAAATAAAAATACCAGTCATACATTTAAAGGCCTGTTTATTATATTTTTATTTGCAGTTCTGCTACTTTGGTGGTTAAAGGGTTAAATAGTATTTTGGTCAATTTGAATAGTGTTTCTGTCTAAAGTTGTTCCACCTGTAGTAGGTTCCTTCATGAAATGCCTCAGTTTGGAGAAGTAAAGTTTACACCTGTCGGTGCTGATCAGCTGATCCAAATGCAGCTCAAACCAAAGTGGATTGTCTGAAATTGGCTCCAGTTGTTCATGTAAATCTTATCTAGTGATCCAGGGCTCAAGTTCTGCAGGAGGTTCTAAATATTTCTTCTCAAATATCAAAATAATTGAAAACAATATTCAGGTTTATAGTAGTGAAATTTAGAAAAGGAAGCAGTTTCAAGACGACAGCGATCGATCTGGTTTTAGCTATGATTGTATTAGCTGTTAGCTTATCAGGATCTAAACTTTATTTATCCAAACTGAGGCTGTTTAAAAAGATCATTATGTGTAAAATCCATCAATTTTCTCAGTAATAATTGTTTTTCCTGCTTCTGTCAGTATGTTTGATTCTTTTCTTTCTTGACATAAATGCAGCTGTGGTGAAGTATTTGATCCCAGTTGGCTGAGTGAACTCTGACCTCTGACCTGCAGCAGGTTTATGTTTCTGATCCCGACTGTAAAAAGAAGTCACTCTTCTACTTTTAATGATTTAAGATCTGCAGTTTTCTTTTGGGTGTGACGTTTTATTTTGAAATTAAAAGTAAACATTGCGCTCGTTGGGTTTTTTCTTCTCCTTTCATGGTTTCCGTGTCATGAACTCTTTCTTATGCAACTTTATTTTTTATACAGATAAATTGGCATGTTGACGTGAGTCTGTTTCATATTGAGTCAGAAACACATGAGCAGTCCTTCAGGTTGTCTACATCTTTCCTTGTCTGTGTCTATTCATGTGTTAGCACATCTGGATTACCTGTAACTCCCTCTCCTCACGCCCTCTTCTCCTCCCATCACCTCTGCTGTTTCTCCTCATTTTTAATCCTTTTTCTTTACCTCTCCTTCCTCTCCCTTTAATCCCCCTCTCTTTGTGCCATGTTGTAGTTGGGATTATGTTCTCAAATTGCCAGTTATTTTAGGCTCGCCTGCATTTTGCTCCATGGCCCGCAGCGTGTTTACACCAGAAACTGAATCAGTTGAATGAAGGTTTAAAACTATTTCTTATTACCGTTTGGCCCCTGTAGCGTCATGATTACAGGGATTTTGTTGTCAAATAGAACATTTGAGGCCTTTTTAAACCTGCTACAGATGAGTGTGTTTACTTTCTTTTTTTTTTGCTTGATGTTGTTGGCAGCTGCTTTTATTTTCAGTCCAGTATTTTAATTATGTAAAAGTTAGTTTTTATGTTGTGTACTCGGTCCCTGAATGATAAGAAACAGGTTGATAAAGTTGAAATTCTCCCAGCTGCATGTTGTGGAGTTTAGCTTGAATTCTGGGCTGTAAATCAGGATGAAGAGAGCAGATGTTGTTCGGTCGTGGAGCTCCTGGTTGTTCTGAGACTGTAGCTAATCTTATTGTCTACACTGAAGATCATGTAGCAGCTAGACATGGGTGAAGGTAATCACATAGAGCCAGCATGACGTCTCAGAGGAGCAGTTCATGTTAGAGTCTGACGCTGCCTCGTTCTCTTCGTCTAACACAACAACAAACTCGTTACACTGTTTATAAAAAACAATCCTAAAACATGAGATTCATCAAGCTGCAGCTGCTGCACTCAATGAGTTGAAATGCATTGTGGGACATCACTTTGGACTCACTCCAACACCAACATAATGAATATATTTATATGAACTGCAAAGTAAATAAATAATAAATAAATGTGTGACTTCAGCTAATAAACAATAATGTGCTGTAACATGAGTATTAAATATTTAAAATATGTTTTTAATTTCACTCGTCTGCTGGCGACTCGTCTGAGACACAAAGCTGGGTCAAAATCCATAAACCTGCAGTTGGACTGACCTGTATGACACACGTATGACACACGTATGACACGTCTACAAGTCACGTGAGACTCGTCACCTCCATGTGACGTCACTGCAAACAGTTTACACATTTCCTTCTTTTAGTTGGTTCAGAATTTGGGTTGTTGATCTTTTCCAAACTTTTCTCACATTTCTGACTTGCAGAAACTAAATTGAGACGGGTTTTTGGCAGGTTCTGGATGGGTTCTAGATGGGTTCTAGATGGGTTCTAGATGGGTTCTGGATGGGTTCTAAATGGGTTCTAGATGGGTTCTGGATGGGTTCTAGATGGGTTCTAGATGGGTTCTGGATGGGTTCTAGATGGGTTCTGGATGGGTTCTAGATGGGTTCTAGATGGGTTCTGAATAAGTTCTGAATGGGTTCTGGATGGGTTCTGGATGGGTTCTGAATAAGTTCTGAATGGGTTCTGGATGGGTTCTAGATGGGTTCTGAATGGGTTCTGAATAAGTTCTGAATGGGTTCTGGATGGGTTCTAGATGGGTTCTGAATGGGTTCTGAATAAGTTCTGAATGGGTTCTGGATGGGTTCTGGATGGGTTCTAGATGGGTTCTAGATGGGTTCTGAATGGGTTCTGAATAAGTTCTGAATGGGTTCTGGATGGGTTCTGGATGGGTTTGGGAAGCTTATGATAACGCTACAACTATTTAGAATAAATATCTGTTAAATGGAGGACAGCGAGTTTCTGAGACTCGAGAGGAAATTAAAAACTTTATGAAACAAAACAAACACCGTTAACAGTTTGTGACCTGCAGCCCAGTGAGATACAGACTTAATCAGGTTGTTTCATGAACAGACCAGATTTTTAACTGTAATAACTTGCATATTTAATCATTTACTTGTTTGAGTTTGTTTATATTTGGTTCAGATTTACAGAAGCAACATCTGCACAGTAAACTTCTACTTGGGTCTCACATCTGTAAGAATACAGAGGTGATTAAAACACCTCTACTGATGTTTTAATATCTGTTGAACGAGATGATTTCACTCAGAAATGTTCCTGCAGCGTCACTCCTCTCAGCCTGAGAACGTCACTGTGCCTTTAGAACTGAAGGAAACTCGGCAGCAGCCAAATAAAAGATGTAATTTTCTTGCTGACAATGAGACAGAAGAAAAAATGAGTTGGAGAACAACCCGACCTGATTCAGTGTCCTGCGTGACCTCCTGTCCACCCACCTGCTGTTCAATCACAAGCTGATTTGATTGGTCCTGCGAAGAAAGAAGTCAATTATAGAAGCTTTAATAAATACACGACTTATAAAAAGTTTTAGAATATTTCAGAACGTAATTAAAGATGTAATTTAATCTTTGAGTTTTTGTTGAAGATATAGATTAACTTTGTATTTACTGAAAACAAGAAGCATCATGAGACAGAAAGTTTTTACAGGAAGTCAGAGGAAACTTCAGCTCGTCAGCTGCTTGGAAGCTGTTTCAAGCTGCTTGACGTCAGCGTTCGTCCTTGATTGATCTAATAAGTCATTTTTATTTGTTCCAGCTGAGGCTGATGCTCACACACTCCTTCCCTTTCCCTGTGTTGAGCCAGTCGATCTGAATCACCTTAAACAGGTGAGACAGGTGGATGATTCAGATCCAGTAAATGAAAAGGAAGTACGTCAGACATTGTGGGAAACATCATGTCTTCAGGTGGAAGAATACGTGCTGATTGGACATACAGGGAGTGAATGATGATCTAAAGATTGATCCCATATTGGCTGCTGTTAATTGCTTTTTATCTGAGTCGTGATGTTAGAGGAGATTTCCAGACTGAGAAGATTCTACTGGGGAAATAACGTTAAAAACACGAGACTGAGGTTTGGAGTGTTATTGCTTTTAGGCAGGTATAATCTGTTTAAGCACTGACACTTCCATCTAATCAGCTGATTGACAGATGGAGAGAAGCTCATTTATGCAAATCAGGAGGGGACATCTTAAAGATGGAGACGCACATTAACCACACCACCAATAATCTCTCACCTGCACAGTCGTGTCTCAGACGTCAGTTTAATTTGGGATTGCTGTGGATTTTATCACACAAACTGCATTATGAGGAAAATAGATGGTTTCTGTTTGTAACTATTTGTCTCGTCTTATCAGATGATGGACTGAAGGCTCATTCCAAGCTTCTGTTATTGAGAGGAGAGTTTGTGATGATGTCACCACACTCCAGGTTCTATTTGCATGTCAAATACAAAGATGCTGGATTTTAATACAAAGTGGAACTCAAAGGTTCGTGTGGTAGGAAGGATTTTATTGTGACACAGGAAGCTGTGAATAGATCTATGGAACATTTAATCTAATGCATGTTTTTGGTCTGTGAGAGGTTTCAAACCCAGGACCTTCTCATTGTGAGGCAACAGTGCTGCCCACTGCGCCACCGTGCAGTCCATGCAGAAATTATTAACAGAATCATCCATGATTTAAAGACACGTCCCTGGAAGTTAAAGTCCTGATTTAGCTGCATCTCTTTGTTGATCTGAAATACAGTCATTCCAGTTATTTGAGGATAAATAAACTCTTTTCCAACATCCTCTTTCACTCCCCCTCACATCTTAATACTCTCCTCACCAGCTTTTCTTCAGAGTGACACTTGTGCAGAGACCCGCGTCCCTCTGTTTCACCTCGAGGCTCCGATTCATCCAATCTGAGCATCGATTTTTCCAAAGACTATCAAAGATGTCAAAACAAGCAAGTTATGAGCGTCATTAAAAGAAGACAGAAGAAAGTAGATGATTTACCTCCAACTCTGAACTTCTGGGGTTTAGCTGTAGCTTCAGGTTTGTGAGTATAATTTCTGACAAAGATGCAGATTATGATCATTATTATCTCGATAAAACAGAGAAATATAAGTGAGAGAGATAAATCATTGATTAATATCTCCACATATTCTTTCCTTCTGCGCTTGTAAGGCTGCAGAGATCCTGCAGGTCTGTGGGATTGTGCACCAATTTGTCTCCCTGAGCTATAAAAGGAGGAAATACCGCAACACTTTCCTCTGGAGGCAGAATCAACGCTGATGGATTTCACAGCGTGTCTGTTAGCGGTGAGCTGCAGGGCTGTAGCCTGCATCCATATGCATTAATGAATCTAAATAAACTTTGTCTCAGTCAGGATGGTGAAGTTTGGTTACAGGAATGCTGCTGATTATTTTTGATGTGTGTGACGGTTTGTTGATGGAGGCCTAAGCTGTGCAGTCCTTCATCCTTCCAGCCCGCCTGCCCACTAAGCTCCTGTATTCATCCCAGGCTGATTACAGCCAACAAGTCAGAACCGCTCAGCATCACCAGCCGCAATCTGTCCCATAAATCACCTGCAGGCCAGATTAGCTAATGTGGAAATGCAGACTTACATAAATCAATCCACACGTGTAGGAAGTCCACACAGAAAGATTCAACCAAACAGGAAGTCAGCGCTTTGTTTCAGGTGAAGTAAGTAGAGTGAAAATTAATTCCATCTGATGGACACAGCTGTTAATAAATAAATATTTGATGCTAGTGTCATTAATGTTTGTTATACTTTAAAAAGAGACAAACAAAACAAAGATTTAACCTGTTGATGTCTGTTTTTCATGTTGATTTTTATTCATGTAGAATTTAATACAGCTTTAAAATGCTGAAGGTAAAAATACTCCCTATAAAACATTTTAGTTTAAATCTGAAATAATAGTTTGAAAGAAATAAAGTTAATGCAGGAAAAATCAGCTTTAATTTTCACCCTGATTGTGACTTCAGACATTAAATATTTATATAATATAAACAAAATATCAATAGAACTGATTTATCCTTCTGAAAACTTCCCTCTTGATCTGATTTTGATCATTTTTCAGATCTTTGAATTAAAACGTATCATATTAAAATTCTTGTTTCTGGGAGTTTCCATCCTGAATCAGCAGAGGAGGCAGGAACGTCGGCTGTACTGTGAAGCCACCGTGCATTGCATTCTGGGAAGCTGGTGCTCCTTTATCCTAGATTATTGTCAAACATAAACCTGCAGTGGTAATCAATCATGACATGCTTTCTTACTGCACGGTGGTGCAGATGGCAGCGCTGTTGCCCTACAGTAAGAAGGTCCTGGGTTTGAAACCAGCCAGGACTTTGTGCAGGTAGTTTGAATGTTCTCCTTGTGCACATGCAGGTTTTGTCTCTCTGGCTTTAGGTAAATCATTGTTGTGTGCTGCATCACCTGTTATCACCAAAATAAAAGTCTTAACACATAATGAAGAATGAATGAAGAATCCTTGAAAACATTCGTGGATCCAGCCAATGATCCAGATCCCCCCCAAAATCTACTCCCATCTTCCCTGGACCATTTCTGATCTTTCCTGAAAATTTAATAAAAATCCATCCAGAAGTTTGAGTTATCTTGTTAACAGACAGACAAACTCTGGTGAAGGTAATCTGTACTAGTAGTATTAGTAGTAGTAGTAATAGCAGCAGCAGTGTGATTCTTGTTCTGCAGCTGGATGTTTGAAGAACACTCGTTAACAGCTGCTGCTGAAAAACTGAAAAATGGTTCTTAAATTTTTGGATTCGCTTTTATCAAGAAACAAAAAGTTTCTTTATTCTCGTTGTGATTCCGAGTCCTTTTTTTCTAGAAAGTGCTAATACAGGCACATTTACATGCTAACGCCCAGGGGATGCAGACGGGTCCTCTGGCAGAGTTAAAACAGCAGTTTTACATTTTCATAAGCTATTAGGCATCGATTTTTCCCTCAAATTAAGAGGTGTCATGATGCTAAGCAGCAGAAATTGGAAATCTGTCCCACGATGCTGTAATAAGCTGGCTGGAGAAAGTAAACTGAGTCAAAGTAATACTGGATCTTTTCAGAAGTATCTGCTAATTTATTAACTTTTTTCTTTCAAAACGTTAAAGTAAATGTTTAAAACCAAGAGAGACGAGCATACAGAGAGAGTAGGAGGCTGATGCTTCTTTAAAAAAATTACATCTAATCAGCATACGAGCAGCCTCTCCAATTAGCTTTCCTTATTATTCCAATCTGTCAGATGGAAGAGAGCACAGCAGAGAGAAATCAAACATCCCCAGGCCAAGCACATTTAACATATCCTCTGTGGACGGCGCGCAGGCAGCCGAGCAGCATGGGAAATTAAACAGAGACATTTCCACCAGCTCTCTTCTCCACCTGCAGCCATCACACAGCGCCGTGGAAACATGACGGAAACGCTTCGGTGTGTGCTCGTTTTATCTGCCCGCTCTAAACGCTGAAACATATCCCCACACTGGCAGACTGCCAAGAAAATAATGGAGTCTGAGAGGCATTTCTTTTATTTTTTACTTTTACAACTATCCACTTGGAGTGCACTTGGGTGGGATGACTTGCATTTGTCTGCAGGAAACTATCAAAAAGGATAAGGATTGCACTTTAGTTATAGTCAGTGCTGAGATACACTTTTTTACACTTTAGCTGAAGTGTTGCTTAGTCCAAAGAAAACTGTACGAGCTTATTCAGCCTTAAAAATGACACTAAATGTCCTTTTTTTCTTACAAGTGGATCTAAAATGTTTTTATTAAAGCTGATGAGATAATTATCTTATAGCTGCTTGAGTTTAATTAAAGGCCTGAAAGAACGTGCTGCCCTTCACTCCAGGGTCCTAGAGGCCCTTCCATTAAAAACTGTTTTTCTGAGGTTTCTGTTGAATGTTTTATCTCTACAGGTGTTCTTACCTTCATACTGGGTGTGTCACAACTCCTTTGTTTGTTAGTATTCATCAGCTCCTGCTGTTGAAACCACGCCTAGCATGCTGCTAGCTAAAAACTGTTAGCATAAGATGTAACAAACAGGAAGAGACTACGTGTCCTGTTGCCATGCGCTAGTTTGTTAGCCAATCAGAGTCCAGCAAATTTGAATAATGAATATTAATGAATAGCAGCCCGAATCCAGCCGAATTTTAATGCAGACGGATTGAAAGGTCTGTTAATCAGTGTTTCCTGACGTTTTTTTTAGATATAAAATGTTTCATATTACTTAAATAAATACTTGAGAAATAACCACAAAATCATGAAATTTGTGTGAAATGGCCTCTTTAAGTGATGGATCAGTAGTTTGTGTTAAATCTGTGACGTCCCTCAGCTTGTTGTTAATGAAGTGCAACTCAATCTTTCTCTTTTGTGAAACTATAAAATGTTTCATTTCATTCCATCACAGATAAACACCTGCATTTAGCGCCGTATGTCACATGATCCCATAAATGTGCTGTAATTCCCGGATTTCTGGTTCAGGTTTGTTATCGTTGCCTCTTCGCTCGCTGCTGGAAACCGTTCCAGCTTCTACAATCTGTAAACACAAAGCGAGCTGCTGCCGCCGAGACTTAACTGTTGTTTGACTTACAAAAGCCATCATTTATTTTTAGTGTCCCGCTGACTTCTCGACAATCACTGGTTATTTTCTCTGTGTAAACGGTGGCTGAGGTGTTTCTAAGTGCACAATAAAACACAAAAAGTCTCCATGATGCAGCGTCGCTGGAGCTGTTCAAACACATCAGGCGGATCCTAATTTATATGCATTTTGTTTAGTTTCCTGTTGTTTCTTTGTAACACGACGCAGTCAGTCTTCTGTTGTGTCGTTGCAGCTTGTATATGTTAAATAAACGTTCAATGATAAATTGAAGCGCGTGCAATAACATAGTGGGACCTGTTTATGATGCAAAGTAGAAGCTGGATTAAAATCACTCGTATTGAGGCCGTGTGCAGCTGTATGACCCAGATCTGTATGTGCATGTCAAGGTCAAAACATGTGCATCAAATTAACCAGTCAATAATATGTGAAACTGTGCTGTGAGTGTGAGCCTGAAGGCTTTAAATCACATTCATGTCAGAAATGTTTAGTGGCGTGTGAAGCAGATAAAACACACGTGATCAACACGCAAGTTTCCCGAGTGTTTCTTTAACCAGAGATTTGTTCCACGTTGTCTGAGTGTCGGTGTGATAAACGGCTCACGGTTAATAGACAGCGGCTGAAGAAGCGGATGTTTTAATGGTTATTTCAGGCCAAATGACTCAGATCTTTTGTGTGCTGAAAATGCAGTTGATGCACCAGTTGCTTCATATTTTAATTAATGCACTTGGGTTTTTAATATGGATGCTGGATGAGCCATATTGTGCTGGCAGCAGTTAAAAAAGAATGAGTTCTTCACTCCAACATTGTCTCTTCTAATTGAATAAATAAAGATGTTTTTTCCAAAGAGAGGAGGGATTTTTAGAAGCAACCTTCAGAATAAAAGTTTGCTTTGATTAGAGCGAAATCATTTCAAGAGAAATTGATATGATGCGTTTCCAGGGTTTTTTTCTCCTTTATGTCAGTCACTTCTCCGCTTGAGCCCAAATCCAAATGAAAAACATTCAGCTGTTCTTTAATCGCCACCTCCAGTCGTTCTTTTGTTCCCCTTTGCCACCGGGTTCATCGGGCCACTCAAACACATCAGAAACCCAGCAGGTTATTGTTCACCTGCCATCACCGCTTCCATTTGCTCCACCTCCTCCTGACAGCCCCTCCAAGGTAAAGACCGAGAGCTGCAAGTAGATTCACTTCCACTGCTGGGAGAGATTGAAATCATATTTCACAGCTGGAAAGCATGTCAGGAGAGAAACACCTGCGAAACAGGAGCAGCTCTCACGTTACAGATGTTCAGAGGAAACGTATTATTTAAACGTGAAGCTGCAGCAGTCTGTCACGTGTTTCACTCACCTGTCTTCTTTCATTTAGACGGAGACGTTCGTCAGATCTTTCTTTTATTATTCTGTGGAACGTGCTGCAGGTTTGCATGATCAGCATCCTCTCAAAGCAATTTATAGCAAGATAAAACAGTTTGACATCTGCCTTACAGGATGGTCAATAAAGTCATGAGTGCCGAAGGTCATCGTCAGGAATTCTCTGGATTTTGCTTCGCTTGTTTTTAGGCTTTTGATCAAACGACCAGCTGAAAGGTCTTTTTCTGTTTTACATCATGATTCTGTTGAATTTGTGAGTCAGAAAGAGTTTTGGTTCCAGTCCTGTTGGATCAGGTCTGGGATTCAGACTGGAGAAGATAAATTCCTCTCCCTCGAGGTAACCAACAGACAGCCCATTTCCTTTTGCTCACAGGTTTGTCGGGTCATATCTCAACGACGCGGCTAAAAGCATCGAGAAACAGATTACCAACAACTCCAACAGCTGATGAATGACTGCTCAAGCAAAACAAGCAGGGACCCTGCCCTTTTCCCGCCGGCCCTCTGCTGCCACCCCCCATGCTGTTTATCTTCTTCATCATCTTTACAACCTGGGAATATCCACACACTCTGACATCTGGTCCGTGTCCAGAAGACGGAGGGTCTAAATGCTGATGGAGAGAACGAGTTACTCTGCTGATAGTTCCAGTTACAAGTAAAAGTAAACAGTTCTGTGGTTTCTCTGTAAAGGGAGTCGAGAACTTTCCTGTAAATCAGGAGGAGGGATGTGATGGAACATATTTATTCAGTTTTTATACTCTGACACGTCGTCAACATTTCTGTCACATTCAGTTAGTTTGAATTTCTTTAATTAAAGTTTGTTAATATCCCTAAATTAACTTTGATATTTATGCAGCAGTTTGTTTGTTTTTCTCTTATCAGCAGGTTTTGTGGCATCGTCACTTTCTGGAATTACAGAACGAAACTTCTCAGAAACAAAAGAAAAATGCAGACAATATAAAAAGAGATTTGTTGTACAGGAGGGGTGGGGGGGGGGTATCTGGAGTGTTTCAGGCAGGTCAAAGGTCACAGAGCGATCACTCTTCCTGTCGTCACCGACTGGTTCAGGATTTGTTATTCAAACACTGTCAGAGCTCACGGTTCTGTTACCAGAGCTAATGGATAGAACTAGTGTTCATGGGTGTGTGTGTGTGCGTGCGCACGCGTGCATGTGTCCATGTTGGAGCTTCTTCATCACGTCTCGTAACATGATAAATTTGTTTTTATTTGTTGCTGATTTGCATTTTTTCTGTGTTTGATGTCAACAGATTCAGTTCCCTTAAAGTTCTGCATCTTGGTAAAAGCTTCATGTTATTCATGGCAGATGAGTTTCCAGCTGCTGTAAAAGATGTTGAATGTTGTACCAACAGAGGTAGATGGTATCAGGGCTTGTGTGTATCTCCAGACTGTCCTGATGTTCTGGGAGAACTTGAGTTTATTTGAAATCTTCCAGCGTGTCGCGTGACATCCTGAAGGTGTTTGTGCTGCTTTCTACCTCTATAGCACTAACATGGCTTCATGATGGAGAATAACATGTGGGTTTATTATAAATTTGTTTATTAACCCTGAGGGTGCTTCAGGTTTTTATAGGAAAAAAGAACAAAGCATCATAGAATCATCAGTTCAGATTGTTTTTAAAACGTTCAAACATTAGGAGAAATCCTTCTGTTGCAATAAGAGCTTCAGCATTTTGTCTCTTCATTGGTTACGAGATCCATTCGAACATTCTTATGATTATTCTAAACTCAAAACATCACATCTGGACCCTGAATCTTCCTGTTACATGGAGTCATTTAAAACCTCCCCATCCTCCACGTCTCCCTGATCGTTATGAACCTGCTGATAATCGGTTCGTTCTTCCTGCAGTGATCAGGAAAAGGCAGCGTGTTCTGCAGCTGACTTGTACCCACTGTTCTCAAACAATAAACCACACAGACATTCAAAAGCAAAAAAAATAGATTAAAATTAATTTTATATCTGACACGTCATATAATGATGCAGAATATCATCTATTAGTTTATATTGCTGCAGACTGTTTTACAATAATCTAATCCTAAAAAATCAATTTATTAATAATAATAATAATAATAATAATCAGGTATTTCTGCTAAAAGTATAACTCAAATTTGTTTTTTTTTTGCAAGTCAGATAAAAGGCAGAAAACCTTTTTGAATAAACTACATAGAAAGTTTGCACATATTTCCTGGGATTAATATGATCTGGAATCAGTTTCCTTTTGTTTGGTAACTAATATTCCTTGAATTGTGGATAAAAATACTTTGATTTTATTCATCTGAAGATGAGTGTTATTATCTGGTTATTCCTGTTTGTATTCAGATGAACTCATTCATCAGCCTAACGGTGTAATAACACAGCATCAATATGGGACCAAAGCCAGAACCCTGAGGTACTCCACAAGTCATTGGATCAATATAGAAAAAGCATCTACAGCTTTTAAATAACTCAGTTGGTGTACATTCACATTTCATGTTGATACAGCTGATTATATCCTCAGTGTAAAGCTGTACATCAGAGCACCGTGGTTCAGTTAGTCTCTCTTGGATTTATTTATTTATTTGTTGTGTCAGACTCATTAATTCTTCTCCCGAGCTGCAAACAACACTTAGAACTTTACAGACTTCAGATGTCAGATTTTTGTCTCATATTTAAATATAATGGCCAAATAAAATCCAGATTATTCTACCGCCTGTCCAAGCAGCAGACTCATCAGTTCTGACCTGTGATCAGACCTGTCGTTTAAAGCTCTTCAGCTCATGTTTTGAGAACCATCTGAATGTTCTCTCTCTGGTTGATGAGTCAGTGTGTGAAGCTGATTTCTGTCTGTTTACAGCTGCATCGTGTTATAAATCAAAAGTCTTTTCTGCTTTTTGAAACATTAACATTTTCTCTCTAACACAAACTGTAACAGCATTAATGTGATTTAATCAGTGCTTGTAGCGTTACTACAACTCCAATAAACATTTTAAGCAGAAAGAACGACATGAGCTGCGTTCTGCGTTACATTTCCTGTCATTTGTTGACGGTTCCACACCTGACAGCTCCTGGTTCACGGTGCTGTGACGCTGACAAAGCTCAATGCTCCCAGTTTATCTGTAGACTTTCTGTCTTGTATCTGCGTGTGTGTTAGACTGTGTGTCGGACTAACTTGATCAATTATTAATTGTTTCAGTAATGGGCCCAGAGCTGCTGGAGCGGCTCCATGTGTCCCTGATTAATACAGCCACAAACTCGATGCAGTCCCTCTCATCAGCAAACAGCAAAGAGAGCAAGACCAGCAGCAAAAAGTCGACTCGAATATCATAGAGAGACACGAGAAAAGTTCAGGAAAATCAAAGCTGGCAGGAGCAAACCGCTGAGGAGCAGTTAGCAAGTTAGAGACGGGAAGACAAACAGAAAGAGAGACGAGGAGCGACAGCGTGAAGAAGAGTGAATTAACAACCAGCAGAGGTGATGGCTCCATCGGTGCCTCACCAGGCCTGCTCTCGGAAATGGAGTGGGCTCTGCTGCGTTGAGTCCTGCTTAATAGTCTCCAGCGCTGTTCTGAAGGTCCTGATTAGTGCGCAGCGCGGAGATTGACTCCGGGTAAAAATGAGTGTTGATGAATACAAATCTGCGAAGTGGCCTCGGCTTCAGGAGGGTGAATCTAACGGGCAGCTGGTGGTTTATCAGCGGGCTGCTGCCTCGCTGCGGTGATGCATGTGGAGATGTTCAGACACTTAACTTCCAGGGGAAATATGGTCCATCACTATCATTAATTACTCTCACTAAAACACACATATTTTAACTCAATGAGGCAAAAAATAAACATGGCTGAATGTGTTAAAAGGTGACAGATGGGAAGAAACGCCGGCTGCTGCTCATCACGTCACTTTATTTTTAATATCTGAGACACGAAATAGTTTTCATTAACAAATCTTCACATCCGTCATGTTCCATCACAGAACTGGACATCGATCAAATTCACCAAATGATCTGAATTTTCTCACAAACTCAGACGTAGTTTAATTAAACTTTCAGTCAGTTTAAACGGATTAACTTTCAGGAGTCAGTCCAATTCAAGATGGCCTCCCTGAGTCATCGCAGAGATTGTAGCTGGACGTTACTCGCAATGACTCGGATCATGTGACATGGAGCACATGACCAATCTGAGCCAATGGGAGAGGGTATTGTGCAGCGCTGTCTGACAGGTGGACCAAACCACTTTCAGGAGGAGGTGGGGCACGTTTTACATTTATAATAACTGTACTGCCTGTGTCGTGCTTTTATTAAATATTAATCTCATCTTATCATTAAAAAGATTACCTTTGTGTTTGAAAAATGTGTTTTTAGGGGGTTGGCTTAATGGGGGGGCAGAGTCATGTCCCCTTTGTCCCTGCTGGAATTTGCACCTATGGTTGAGGAATATTGTGTGAGATCCTGTTTGTAAAATGTCACCGGACATTTGTCACGCCATCGAGACTCAGCTGCAGGAAAGACTTTCACTTTTTTATCTGAAGTAAATTTATCTAATTAGACATTAAAATTTTTTAAGATAAAATTCATTTTAAGGATTAAGGTTGAATTCCTTAAATCAGACTTTTTGTTTTCATCTTTAGATTTTTTTTAACATGAAATTTTAAATGAAAGACCTTGAAAGGTTTTAATGATGTAAATTCTCGTCAGCACTTTCCAGAAACTTTGCCTTTAACGGAAATTTCACAATTAATTCTTAAGCTGTTTTCAAGGTAAATGAATAAAACAGAGGCTCAGCTGATAATCCAGCGTCCTCGCCGGAGGTTAGCGGCGCTTCCTTCCTCTTGTTCCCGGCTTTGAACCGTCTGTTTGAACTCAACGCTGGAGTCTTTTTATCAGTGAAGTAAAGAGGAAGTGACCAGCGCTGGATGCTCAGGGTGTAATGAGTGAATGTGCTCAGTCTATTACAGCGGATTAGTTCATGTTGCCCCAGAGGCTCATCCAGCCTGAAGCTAATGTCCCGTGTTTATCTCCTGAACATGACCCCAGGCACACTCAGTCCTCCCAAACGCACCCAGACAACCTTCAGCCTCGTTCTCTAACAAGTTCCTCACAACAAAGAAAACACATACAGCTCAGCACGGATGAAGAAGAAGCAAATTAGTTTTATTTGTAAGACCTACTTTTCAAGAAACTGTTTGTGGTACTCATAATTAATGTGCTCTGCTTGTTTGTGCTTTAACGAACATCCACCATATGTCTTTTTTTCTGTTTGTGGATCCTTACAGGACCTCTGGATGAGCATTTAAAGACTTTTTTTAAACATAATTTATTCCCTGACACATTTCAGAACATAATTTGCTTGAATTGCATCTTTTTGTTGAAAGCTTGAAAACAAATTTCCCCTCTGAAGATGCTTCTTATGAAAGGACGGCGTCTCGTTGATAATCCCACAGCTGCAGCGTGCGTTAGCATCAACACTGAACCTTTATGTCACACTCTACTGTTTGTAAAGTTGTAAATAAAACCCTGTGTTTGTTACGGTGCCTGAGGATGGGCGGTTACATCATGGAATCAGCCGTGCCGATCGATCCTATTGATCGAGTGAGGAATATGAGATCGATCTGCATCTGTAGGACAGAAAGTGAAATGGTTGTTGGATGTAATGAAAGTTCTTCTGACTGAGATCTCTTTACAGTTGACACGCTCTGATTTTAATAAAGCTCAATTATGAGTGATTCGTCTTCACTAACGACGCGTCTGCGAGGTGGTGATTTGCTTCCGGTGATTCGATTGTGTTGGAAAGCAGCGGAGACGGATGTGTTCGGGTGATTTGTTTCACTGCTCGGAGTCGCAGACACTCCAGTCGATTCCGCGAGCAGGATGATAGACGCTTTCATTCCGGAGATATGTGGAGAGATATGTGCATGTGTGTGATTGTGTTTTATGTATTAACAGATAATACCTCCTCCTGTAACCCCTGCTGGTAATGGCTCAGTAATAAATATCCATAAACCACAAACAGCCATCCAGATAGAGCTAAACATGCAGGTGGGCTAACCTACAGTCATAAACACACGTTTAGACACACTGAGCCAAACATTCACATTTATATTCCACTGTAAATTCACACACTCCTCAGACCAATAAAGAAAACACTCAGTGGATTTAGATAACAAAAGGGATTTAGCAAAGAGGATGAGCAAACTTTTCCAAATGAGCACTGCCGCTAAAATCGAACTGTCAGTCAAAACTGGGGATTTCAGAGCAAGAACCCAGATGCACCATGGGAGATAATGTTTCAACAAGATGAGCGTCAACAGGGGCGGGATGGGTGAGTAATCTCTCAATCAGGAACAATCAGCTACAGGTAAACATTGAAACAGCGGCCTGGTCTTTAACTCCAACCGGAGTCGAACACGGACGAGACCAGAAAAATACAGCGATTTAAACACTGCTTCAAGATGCAGAAGCACTGATCCTTCCAAATCATCATGAAATTAAATTAAATCAAACATATTTTAATAAAAGGAAAAGACACAAGACTTGTTCTGTTTCATCTGCAAAGTTTAACATAAATCTGTAAATTAAATCTCTGAGTCAAACTGACACGACGGGAAAGTTGAAAAGGGATGAAAAAGATCGACCGAAGACGCTGGAGGGTTTTTAAACACTCCATCCTACACTTTAAAACTTGACATGATTTTAAATGATTATTTATTGAGCACCAGCTCCATCCTGTCAATAAAAATAAATGAACCTTTACTGGTATTTTTAAACATGTATGTGTAGTCACAGACAGGAAATGAAAAGCAGAGTCAGTGACGGTCAGTTTGGCGGTTAATGAGTTAACGGTTCAACCTCGTTTGTCAATTAACTTATTAAACCTGGTGTGAGTTTAAAAAGCCTCCAATAATTTGAATGTTTTTTCTATCAACACAAATGCAAATATTTAGAGAAACACGAGTTTTATGTACACGAACCATCTGAACATGCAACAGTACAGAGTTTGAATAATTATAATATTAATGAGATATTAGAAATCACTCTGAAAACGCAGACGTCCACCAAGCAGCTCATTTCCATCATACTGAAAGAGAAACTCCTGGATCCAGCTGCTGATCCAGATCACTCCCAAAATCTAAACTGGTCTAAATCCCAGATTAACTTCAAGCAGACACGACACATTTAGTTTCTTTGTTAAGAAACAGACATATGAATGTAGCCTTTGATTTTTCAAGCTTCTTTTTCATATTTTAGTTTAATTTGAACTCATAAAATACAGAATTGTTCATGTTTAATGATTATAGCATTAACATTGTAGCACCCCCTAGTGTCTGGCTGCAGTATAAGTTGAAGCAGGTCATGTGGACAATGTGACACAACAGTTATGCACATTTTTTGTTCCAATTCAGTCACAAATTGTCTTAATTGTTTCTCAATTTGTTCACAATTTAGCCTCATTTAATTCACAATTTTGTCAACAGCCTCTTTTGAAGTTAACCAGCTTTTCTGACTCTTTCAGACTCGAGGAAACTAAACTGAAAGGGAACAAGTTCCAAACATCTAAAAGGTTCTGTTATTATTTTCAGAGAAGATTTGTGTAAATCTTTTGAACCAAATGCAGCTGAAACGAACAGCGAGTCCCTGCAAACAGTCATCAACATTTGCTGTTCGGAGTTTTTCACCGTCAGTCACGGACCTCTGAGATGGGTGGGCGGGACTTTCAGTCCGTCTCTCGAGCACAGATCCAAAAATCTCCCGTTAACGGGACATTACAGAATCATTTTTTTTTTTCAACTAATTTAATTGGTACCTGTCAGCCATCTTTATTACCACTTATTCCAAAATGTAGACTGTGAACCCAACAAGTTACTGAAGATACTGAACTTTTCTGGACAGTTTATATTTGATGGAATAAACTAAGAAACTTTAGTTTAAAAAGTTGACTTCTGGAGGTTGATTCAGGTAAACGCTGACGCCAATAAACTAGAAGGCGACAAAATGGCTTTAAAGACAAAGTAAAACTCCCCAGTGCAGATGTTTCACAACAATTTTTAAAAAAAAGCTGAAATAAGTATATCTGTGTTGGCTGAATGAAGTGCACTCAGCACATCTCTGCAGAAGCTTTCTTCTTCACTATCTGTCAACTTCACCCTCACTTTGCTGTGATGGATAGAACGAGCTAACAGATCCTAATTCAGCCAGCAGGTCGGCTGATAAAATAACCGGAGGCACCGTGTTTTGGCTGCCACATTGAGACCAAATGGATGTCCAAGGTTTGGAGGCCACTGCTTATTTCCTCTGAGTGCTTTCTATTTGCCCTTATTTTACAGAAATGTTCAGGATGGAGTTATTGAGCAGAGCGCCAGCAGAGAGAGGGAGAAACGTCTGAACGGTGACAAACCGAGTGGAAAAGGAAACTATGGGAGAAAATATTCAGCTGAATATTAACAGAAACCAAAACAGTGTGATGAAATCGACTCTGATGAAGGAACTTTTTCGGTTTTTTGGAACTCCCGTTTGAGATAAAACAGCATCCGCAGTGGATATAATTACAACAAATCCGAGCACACTGACTCGTTGTTCACATCCTCCCAAATAACCGGAGGAAGTCATCGGTCAACAAATGAGCCTGGGGTCACCCGTCCAGTCGTTAAGTAATTATTAACTAATCTCATTTAATCGTGACCATCGCCCTCCTGTTACCCGCCATATTAGATGCTCCTCCAGAGCCAGCCTTGTTCACAAATGTTCATTATTTCTAAAGGAAATGAAAGAAATCCATCTGCGGTTTATCACAGCAGCTGGAACGTTAGTTTGATTAGTTTGTCTGGTGGAAGAAGAGACGCAGTACGATATGATTCTGTTTGTGTTTTGGGAGGAGAGGTGAGCTTCACGAGGAGTCGATAAGACGTGCTGACAGCAGCATTATCAGTTAACAGCTCTCAGGCTGCAATTACAAGGTATTCTCAGTAACATATTGATGGATTTTTCTTTGCTTGACATGATTAAACTAAGATGGCTGCAGTTGGAGCGACACGGTGGCAGAAAGGTTACAGTGGCCTATCCGACTGTTCGAATCCCGTCGGGAGTTTCTTTGTGATGCAGGATGAAGAATCTTCTGGTTTAAAGATGAAACTTTTGTTCACAGATTAACCGAACTGAGTTTTTGTTAAAAAGAGCTAAAGGAACTCCTCCTCTTCCTCCTCCTCCTCTTCCTCATCTCGCTGTCTTTGTTTCTGACTTTACCTTCACATTGTTAGACTTTTCTTTTCCAAACACCACTTTAGTTTCTGTCTTTGTTTCAGTTCTTCCTGCTCTCGCTCTTCATCTCCTCCTCCTGTCATCCTCCTCTGTCAGCAGTCTGGATTCTGTCTGCAGCGCTCACTTCTCCCTCGTAAAGCTGATTTCATACTCTCTGTATCTCGTCGTCCTGCCCTCCCCCCGCTAAGTCTCGACCCTCCCACTGTGTTTTCTGCTTTTAACCTGCCAGCAGAGGTAGAGGAGTTGTCATCCATCTTTGACACTCTGGATGTTAAATTAAAAACATATAGCTCTAAAAGAAGCAGAACATTTGCACCTGAAGTGTCCGAGACTGATGAAGTGAAAATGAAAACCATCAGTCACCCACAGAGATTCTTGCTTTGGAGAACAACAGACAGAAATAATCTCCAGTCGATCGGTTCTGCAGTTATGATAGTTTTTCTTTTTTATGTAATTCACACAGACACAGAAGATCCACGACAGACGAGAGAGAAGAACTCAGACAGTCCAGAGGTTTAGGGTTCGGGTACTGACGGAGAAACGCTTCAGACCCAGTGAGACTCTGATCAGAACCCAGAGAGGATCTGGATCAATAAAACTGGTTGGGGAATGATGGAAAACACACAGTTCAGTTTTACAGATACTTTCTTTATTTTCCTGCCTTCAATAAATACATTCAGATATATGATTGATGCAGATGAGTTATTGATCATTTGACTCGGTTTTGGACGTACGTGTCCTTTTACATCAGAGTCTTTAGATGGTCTTTAAATTTTACTTTGATCTAAATTAAACTTTAGGCCCAGAACTCCGAGTTAATGACAAGAATCAGATCAATACGTTCTTAATACTGAGATATAATAACATGTACAAGTAACGTATTTGTTCAGTAATGAGTCTGTGGTTTAATCAAGAGAAGTTGAGTTGAGAAGCTCTGCTGTGTCAAATAAAATCCATAAAACACATGTCTCATGATGAAGAACACGTTTGGCTCATGATGAAGAACACATGTCTCATGATGAAGAACACGTTTGGCTCATGATGAAGAACACGTGTCACATGATGAAGAACACGTGTCTCGTGATGAAGAACATGTGTCTCTCATGATGAAGAACACGTGTCTCTCATGATGAAGAAGACGTGTCTCTCGTGATGAAGAACACGTGTCTCTCGTGATGAAGAACACGTTTGTCTCATGATGAAGAAGACGTGCCTCATGATGAAGAAGACGTGTCTCATGATGAAGAAGACGTGTCTCATGATGAAGAACACGTGTCTCTCATGATGAAGAACATGTTTGTCTCATGATGAAGAACATGTTTGTCTCATGATGAAGAACACGTGTCTCATGATGAAGAACACGTGTCTCATGATGAAGAACACGTGTCTCTCATGATGAAGAACACGTGTCTCATGATGAAGAACACGTGTCTCATGATGAAGAACACGTGTCTCTCATGATGAAGAACACGTGTCTCATGATGAAGAACACGTGTCTCTCATGATGAAGAACACGTGTCTCTCATGATGAAGAACACGTTTGGCTCATGATGAAGAACACGTGTCTCATGATGAAGAACACGTGTCTCTCATGATGAAGAACACGTGTCTCTCATGATGAAGAACAGGTTTGGCTCATGATGAAGAACACGTGTCTCATGATGAAGAACACGTTTGGCTCATGATGAAGAAGACGTGCCTCATGATGAAGAACACGTTTGGCTCATGATGAAGAACACGTGTCACATGATGAAGAACACGTGTCTCGTGATGAAGAACATGTGTCTCTCATGATGAAGAACACGTGTCTCTCATGATGAAGAAGACGTGTCTCTCGTGATGAAGAACACGTGTCTCTCGTGATGAAGAACACGTTTGTCTCATGATGAAGAAGACGTGCCTCATGATGAAGAAGACGTGTCTCATGATGAAGAAGACGTGTCTCATGATGAAGAACACGTGTCTCTCATGATGAAGAACATGTTTGTCTCATGATGAAGAACATGTTTGTCTCATGATGAAGAACACGTGTCTCATGATGAAGAACACGTGTCTCATGATGAAGAACACGTGTCTCTCATGATGAAGAACACGTGTCTCATGATGAAGAACACGTGTCTCATGATGAAGAACACGTGTCTCTCATGATGAAGAACACGTGTCTCTCATGATGAAGAACAGGTTTGGCTCATGATGAAGAACACGTGTCTCATGATGAAGAACACGTTTGGCTCATGATGAAGAACACGTGTCTCATAATGAAGAACACGTTTGGCTCATGATGAAGAACACGTGTCTCATGATGAAGAACACGTGTCTCTCGTGATGAAGAACACGTGTCTCTCATGATGAAGAACACGTGTCTCTCGTGATGAAGAAGACGTGTCTCTCATGATGAAGAACACGTGTCTCATGATGAAGAACACGTGTCTCTCGTGATGAAGATGACGTGTCTCTCGTGATGAAGAACACGTGTCTCTCGTGATGAAGAAGACGTGTCTCTCGTGATGAAGAACACGTGTCTCTCGTGATGAAGAACACGTGTCTCTTGTGATGAAGAAGACGTGTCTCTCGTGATGAAGAACACGTGTCTCTCGTGATGAAGAAGACGTGTCTCTCGTGATGAAGAACACGTGTCTCTCGTGATGAAGAAGACGTGTCTCTCGTGATGAAGAACACGTGTCTCTCGTGATGAAGAAGACGTGTCTCTCATGATGAAGAAGACGTGTCTCTCATGATGAACTGGTCTCGTGTTTGTCTCAGATATTTGAGTGAATTTCATTTGTCGTGTGATTCACTCTTTTTATTTAAATCTCCATCTATACATCATTACCTGCTGAGCGTTAGAACGTTCTGTCAGGTGTGCAGATTAAAAGCGGTCCGATCTGATTGGACTTGATCCCACTGATGAATTCGTCCAGTCTGATTGGTGACAGCTCGTCTTTTCTCTCAGAGCTGCGGCAGCTGACTCCGTCCCTCGGTATCGATCTGAAAGTCCTGCGCCGTCAGATTGCTTTCAGCAGCCGTCACCTTCTCCTGTCATGAAGAGAAAACTGCAAAGATCTCAACTCGTCTTACCGCTGCCACGTTTTTAAGAAAAATGACTGAAGCAGCTTTTGGTGTTGATTCAGTCATGATTCAGCTTGATTTACTTCACGACAAAATGGAATAAAAATCATTATTTTACACTTTATCTCAGCTGCTTCATTCCTTTTCAGTCTCTACACTGTCTTCACACCTGAGATGCACCAGCAGGACTAATTATGGACAACAGTAACTCCCCCCGAGCTCCACTCCACTCCCAGCTGCATAACAAATTCATTGGCACAGAGCTGCCACTACTGTAAATCAGTGCGACAGAGCTGGAGGTGAGGTGCTGAATACATTGATGCGCTTGTTGCCGCAGCTTGTACTCACACAGAAGTAAACAGGCTCTCCAGTTGTTAGATGTCCTCATTCATCTCCGCTGTGGAGCGCTTGATGTTCAGAGAGGGACCACATGTTGGGGACGGGTGCAGCAGAAGGGCTGGGACATATTGGAGGCTTGGGAGCAGGAGCAGGCGTTGGAGCTGCAGACCAGTGGAGAGGGATGGTGTAGACAGCACAGTCGGATGTATTATAGTGCAGGAAACGGCTGCTCGGGGTGTTGTTCAGATACCAGGACGGCAGCTGGGGGAAGTGTTGATGCATCGGCTTCTACATACTGAGATGTAAGAGATGCACATCGTGGTTTGCATCTGCAATCCAAGTTTCACTAGTTTCTGAAGTTTAGAGAACAAAAAGGAGCATCAGGGTCACTGTTAGCTCCCCCCCCCCCCCCCCCCCCCCCCCCC
>SSNP01000006.1:3710663-3880464 GCA_006937955.1 Pachypanchax playfairii | reverse complement strand
CCCCACCCCTGCAGGACCTCACTGTCTCATCAGTGTCTCACTGAACTGCAACTACTCACAACTAATTGCACATTTCATGAGGGATTTTAAAACGTGTCCTGATATGATTGTGAGGTTTCACGGGTTTCTCTCGAGTCACAGGGCCTCACCGTCATGTCTGAACAAAAACCTTCACAAGACGTCGTCTTGAAGCCGTCCGGTTTTAGTTTCCACACATCAGAGGTGGAATAAAGGTGAGACTAGTTTGTCTCCATGGTCTTATTCCAGAATCCAAGACTACCGGAGCTAAAAGACGGGCAGATAGTGGAGACGGTACACCTGAGGTGGAGAATCTGCCTTCATGTTCAGAGCTCACCTGGATCCTTGGGATCAGGCAGGATTAGGTCAGTAACTTGTTACATGAAGCTTTGACTTGGTAACCAACGGGGCAGCAGGGTCAGAGACTAGGCTGAGGTCTTGGCTCATGAACAGGAGACCCCCAGTCTGCCAGAGACTCATGGTAAAGAGGTGGTACACATACCTGGGCTCACAGGTGATTGGGAGCTGCAGGGGTGGAGCTTTCAGTCACGTAATCAGTTTCATCGGTTATTCTTCACATTTGTTTTCCTTCAAAGGGGCGTGGCCTTTCCAGGGAAGAGGAAGTGATTTAAGACAGATCAGGAACGACTTTGTCTGTCTGCATGTTGCAGAGTAAATATACAATTTATTTATTTAGTCATTATCATTCAAATAGCATTAAAAGTCTGAAAACGCACTTATTTTTGATAAGTTTTTATACTTGTAGTTTCATGAGTTCACGTAAGGTCACAGACAATAAGGATGTAGGAGTGTGGACATGATGCAGGGTCCAGACCTGGACCAGCCTGGGAGCGGTGTGGGGGTGGTGTTTATGGACATTATTAAAGAGCCATATCTCTCTGCTGCAGCCCCACAGGGGCTTCTCTAACCAGCTGATCTCTGCAGATGTTATGAAACACGCCTCACTGAGAAGGACCGAGGCCTCTTCTGCCTCCACTCTTTCTCCAACTCTTCCTCCTCTTTAGTCTGAATGTAATGAAGAGCATCTTAATGTAAAATGTTTTCTTGTCCTACTGGTTCTTTACTGCCAGCTTCTCCTCCATCCAGGGAACGTGTTCTGACATTGTTTTCCTACAATCTCCAGGGAATGAATCAACTCCAGAGTCAAGGCTGAGTAAATCTTTATGTACCTCATGTTTCCTTCAGAGCAAGTTCAGAAACATTTTAATAAAAAGTTTTATTCTATGGACCAGAGAGCCTCAGATCTGTGACATCTGCTCGAGATTTATTAGTTTGAAGTTGCATCAGTTCAGAATGGATCGTAGTAAAGGATCGTCTTCTGGGGGAATGTTCAGTGTGATGCACAGAGAAGCATCAAGACTGTTTGGAGAGCAGTGTGTAGAAACTAATTGGTGACATCGAATGACTAGAACAACCAGACAAATAACGACCTGCGTGTTTAAACCAGTCGCTAAAAACTCAAGGGTTTAAAATAAAAAAAATCAGTGATGAACTCAAAACTTTTGATCCTGTATTTGGAGTTCCTCACAGGTTGTAATTCTTCATCAGTCCCAGAACCAATAACCTGACATTTCAGGATGAGCAATTTGTAGAAAAAGCAAAATTCCAGGCAAGAAAATGAGTTTTATGTATGAAATTGGAGAAGCTGATGAGGTGCAGAGAGCATGTTATAAACTCAGGCTGGCGCCAATGTTCACGTCTCGTTTGGAACTTTATTTTATTCATCCTGCTTTGCTAAAGTGCAAGATTTCTTTTTTTTTTTGGCTGTGGTGTGATGTTGGAAAAATGAAAGCAGAAATGGAACAGACAGAAATAATTGTCTGGCTTATTTTTATTGGACAGTGTGCCAAAAAGGTTCAATAAATTTAAGAGAGTTGAAGGGGAAAGTTGTTAGAGTTGAAGAACGGTGATGAAGACGAGGCGAAATAAAGATGGAGGGGTGAAAAAGAGAGGAATAAGAGAGACTTTGGACTACAGGGATCAATTACCAGGAAGTGTGAGTTATAGTATTTGCTGCACCAAGTGCCGTGCGGCGTTATTGAACTGGGACAGTTGGAAGATTATTATATACTCTGAAAGAAGGAGAAAGTGAGGTGAAGAGGGCCGAGCGAGAAGCGCTGAAAAAAGAAACGCATAGTTCAAAAAAAAAAATGACAAAAGGCCAAAAAAGATGAGTAAACCTTGAGGCTGTTCTTTGACCACTCCACTTTTTATTTCTGCTGCTCTTGCACTTTCAGCCATGGAGCCCATTAAAGAAGACGGCAGAGTAACTCACTCCTGATAATCAACAGAGACGCAGAGGAGAGACCCGAGGCCAAATTCATGATGTCGGATTATTTTTATTCAATCTGACGCCGCTTAATTTCTCAAAGTGGGAATAAGGTGCAACAGAAATCATTTAGAGAGGAAGAATCTGAATCTGTAGAGCCGAGGAGGGAAAATCCTAAATCAGGTTCTCAGTGAAGATTTTTATTTTAACTTTAGTCAAATTCAAGTAATTTCAGAGATCATAGTCTTTAGTTTTAATGGAAGGAACCAACAGTTCTGTCCACTCCTCATGTACAAGAGAAAATATCTGATGCACATTTTTAATTTTACTTTTTTTTTTCTTTGGAAAAACATTCGAACAGAATGAATGTAATTTATAATAAAATATAATATAATCTCTGCATTTTGAAACACATTCAACAGTTTCTGCGTTTAGATAAATTTACTGAGGTTTGTACAAACTAAACCTTATCTTCCACATCTAAATGCTAATGTTCCCATAGCAACATATGCTAATTTTATTTTTGTTGGAAACTGGGTTTGTTGCAATAAATATAAAATACAATGGAGCTTAAACACATTGATACATGGAGCTTTTGTTCACAGTCAAAGTTTTTAATAACAGGATTGATTTTTCTTTTATAATTGAAAACATTCTCAGAGTTTTTTTAACAATCCAAAACTACAAAATGTGCAGCGAGTAACTTCAGATAATAAAGGTGTGACAGCAGCTCAAGATTTTAAGGAAATGTTTAAATGTCTTTTTAAGTAATAAAACCTGGAAATTTTGAATTGATTCAGAATCTCAATAAATGAAAATTGTGATTTGAGTTGATTTTTTCACCCATATTGCACAAAGTACTCTTTTAACAAGAAAATCATTTTTGAAAAATACTTTTAAAAATTTTCAAATCAAACCCATTAAATCCAGAATCGTACGAAAACTGTCAGAATGATTCCACAGCTGGTGAAACTCGTCCTCCTCTTGATGCTTCCTGTTGAAGTAAATCCAGAATTTTTGGAAGAGACAAGACCCAGAAGATGTTTTATAAATCTGTTCACAACAAGAGAGAAAATATATACTGTGGATGTTTATAGCTGAGTGCTAGCTTTCATTTTTATTTATTTATTTGTCCAACAGATTAAATAAAATCCACCAAGTTGATGCATAAAAACCTTCTTCTTGATGATTTTATTCATGTAAATATTTGTTATTCATGGATCATGAGAAATAGATTATTTCTACAACTGCAGTAAAATCCGGATGAATCGATTTTCTACAATAACACAAAGAACTGCAGGTTTACTGTCACTTCGTCCCAGCAGCTCCACATCACACAGACTGGTCAGCGCCTTTGACTCTGCACATGCATTCTGCTGACGCCATGAAAATTCTGATTCTTTTTTTGACCTTGTGATATTTTCTAAAGAAGTCAAAGTAAAAAAGTTAAACTTGTAGCTGTTGTGTGTATTTTCTGTAAGTCCTTGCAGTGTATGTATTATCCCTGAGCTTGTTCTGCTCCTGTTTATATTAAATATTGTTTAAAGGAGGATAAATCATTACAGGGATTTCTAAAGCTGCTACACAATAAATTATTGACTCACTAATATATTTTATGTGAGCGTAGATTTAGTTCACAGCATGGAGGCGCTAAAATAAACAGAAACATGCTAAATGTTCATTTCTTTAGCTGTAATTGCACTTTGGATTTAACAGTTGTTCTTTCCACCGTGCTGGACGTGAAGTCTTGTTGCTCTTACGTGTCAGCATGTTTGGTCTGTAATCTCTCACAGTCGTGCCACCAGGATAAATCCCTACATTTATTATAGTTAACAAACAAAGACTCGTCCTCCCAGTGGTTCGTCATGCCGCCACTGACTGCTGTAGATCAGCTGACAGCAGGATGATGAAGCACCGATAAACACTGCTGGTAAAACAGCATGACGTTCATAACAATAACAGTTAATATAACCAGTGAGCTGCGTTTTCGTACCTGCAGCCTTTTAAACCAGAGTTCTATTATTTATTAGTAAATATATAGCAGTTTTTCTTAAATCTTAAAAATGACATTATGCATGATGTCAGAGATGATTGTTCTTACAGTGATAATAAATCCAAAGGTTTTCTGTTTTTTTCTTTTCTGGATCAGAGTATCTAGCCTTGCGCTGCAAGACGGATTCTCACGAGATTTGGAGTTTTCCAAACCCGAATCGAGAAGAGGCGGGGCTTCACATAGATCTGGCAGAGCCAGGTTACAGAGTATCCAGAATTTTGTAACAATCCGTTGATTATTATGGAGATTATATGCAGATACGATGTTAAAACAGCTCTATCTTACAGTGATGAAGAATCCTTAAAAACATTCACCCATTTCTGATATTTCCTAAAAATTTCATCAAAATCCACCCAGAACTTTTTGAGTGAAAAACATAGTAGGCTAATAAAAGTTATTTTTTGGCGAAAACAAAGTAATAAAAACTGATGGAATATTTTGCTAAAAATAAAACTAAATTAACAGTTAATTTTCTAATTATCTAAGTTCTCCAAATGTGTATTATTCTAAAGTTTGTGTTGACCAAGTCCGTTAGCTACAGGTGCACTAAATGTTAGCTCAGTTTATGTGATATGGATTTATTGTCATTTCTTTCAGGTTCAATTGGCTGAAGCAGCTGTTTTAAATGGGACTGTAAAAACTTACATGTAATAAAAAAGTTTTAAATTACCTTTCAAATCCATTCAGTGGTTCATGAGACATTCTGCTAACAGGGTTCATTCTAAAGGCACATGGTTGTTTAAAATTATGATTTTAAACGATCAGTTAGTGCCCAGAGTTTCACAGAAATTTATTTCAGATACAAACTAAATATCAGAAAATTTTGAGCCATTTTTGTGTTTGTAAGTGTTGATTATCTGTAAACTGACTCCAAAGTTAGTCAGCTGTAATTACCTTGAGTTTCATTAGAACCCGTCAGGTGATTCATGCTAACAGACAAACAAGGATGACTCAAACAGTTACTGCCAAACTTTTAAACAATGATATGGAACCCCTGGTGTTTGTGTATGACTGTTCAACTCCAACTCTGAGCTCAGTACCTGAAAAAGTTATAGATCGTGTTAGCTTTTACTAGCTAACATCAGCTGTGGCAGCCATCTTGAATTAGCTTCATAAGTTAACCAACCTTTCGCTTTTTAGAGGTGAGGTTAATTACCTTGAGCTATAAATGATATGCAGTATTTAATAACCCTAATTCTCAACAATAAATATGAGAAAGAACAGTAAAAGAATGTGAGGTACTTTATATGGTGGTAAGATCTTTATATCATTCACAACCATTTGATGTTTTTTATCCAGATTAAGAGGATTTATAGAGTGTTGAAAGGCCACAGAAGATCATTAAACAGCTGCACTTTGTTTGAAAGAGAACATAAAGGACAGATGGCGAAGAGATAACCCGGAAAAACAAAAGCAATGAAGTTAGGAGATGGATGATGATGATGATGGAGGATGAGAGGTAATGATTAGAATATATCCAGAGCTGGAAGATAAAAAGGAGTCAATGAAGAAGGAATTCCAGATGAGTGAAAAGAAAAGATGAGAAATTAAAAAACAGGCGTACAGCGCTGGATGACGCCAGGATCTGACCCTGTTGTGTCCCTTGGCAGTTGAAATTAGGGAAGGGGTGGCAGCGCGACGGGAGGAAACAGGCGACACGATAATCAATTTGAGGCTGAATCAGAAACATGAGCCGCTGTGAGGGAGGGAGACTCGTCCCCCCACCAGGCCTCCAGATGGCCCCGACCGAGTGCGAGCCCCGTCTCAACACACCGTGTGTGTGTTAGTGTGTGTTTCTGAGAGACAACGCCATCTGCCAGGAGTGCAAGGGGAGTTCAGCAGATGTACAGCTGACAGTCGGGGGGGCAGTAACGTATAGTCAGAAAACTGTACGACTGTTTATCCACGTCAGCGAAAAGTAAAACTCTACTTTACCCAAGACACGTAATCATTATCACGAACACGATGTTACACGGCTGATTCGGTTCCTAACGTCTGACTTTCACCTGTTCGGATGTTTAAGTACAACTTCCACGTCATTTTTAATTTAAAGTCAAAACTTTTATCCTGATTTTTTTGTTTGTGTGGATTCGGTTTGGGGATGTTTTGTTTAGATTTTTGAACTTTTACACTTTGAGCTTCTTTACAGAAGGTAAATGTTCTTATGTCATGTTGTTCTGCAGCTTGAGTTGTTTTATCCTGTGGGATGTAAATGTTGTCTTCTTTCTGTTAAAGTGCATCTAAACACAACTTTGCATTTCTGTTGAGATAAACACTCATAAAAACATTAAACTTCAAAATAACTTTTTAATTTTAAGTGTTTTTATGTCTGTTTTATGCAAGTTTAACCACGCCCACTCAAAAACCGGTTCACAACCAAAAAATACCGGAAGTAACGTCGGAGTGATGAAATTGACACCGTCGACTCACTTCTGCCTTTTTACTGGAACAAATCTCACATATGTTGGAAAAGTTGGATTTCTCTGTGAACTTGATGTCCAGACCAGGTCCAGTTAGTAAAACCCCCAAACTCACCGTATTTTAACGTGATAAATCCAGGTCTCAAGTCACGTGTTACACGTGTTTGGAACGAGGCCATGTTCGGTTTAAATTTTAAATAATTATTTTCTTACATAAAACTGATTATTTTAAATAAAGGAAACCTTATGCAGTGTTTTTTTATGAATCTTTAGGATGATGGCATGTTTCTAGTATAAATGTTGAACCTGCTTGTGTCCGAGCCGACGCTTTCTGAACCTGATACGGGGGATTCGTTTGGGAGGAATATGATGCCGTCAGAACAGGTGGCGGGTTTTTAGTGTTGGGAAAACGAGCAGAGTGATGGCTGAACAGATGTTGGCTCAGACGAGAGAATGTTTTATTTGAGTAAAGTGAGATGATACTGAGTTCCTGCAGCGTCTGACAATCCAGGAATCTGTCTGCTGAAATGAAACTGCTGATTTCTTTGGTTTTGATCTATTTTCTCTCTAAAATGTCACATGTCAGTTTAATGTTTTTAGCTCAGAGGTGTCGACTTTCTCAGATTATTTGTATTTCTACACATTAACATTTGACAGTAGGTTTGGAATGAGCTTCCAAAAGATTTGTTAAAATAAAATATAGAAATAAATGAAAATAAAGACACAAAAAACAAAAATCTTCATTTGTATAAAGATTTAATTGGACATTCTTGTGTTTCCTTATTTGAAACCAGGATGTTTATGATTTAATTTAAACAGATCTGAGAAATGACTGACATCATTCAACTTTTCATTGTTTTGTTTTTACCTCAACATCAGTGATGATTTGTGTGTCTGAGCATCACATTGATGTAATTTACAGTAACATTATCAACTTTTTGTGTTGAAGCTAACGCTCCACACATGACCATGACATGTTCACATTGTTCTACCGACTTGAACAACTTAACATAAATATGAACTGGACCTGCAACAGTTTAGCAAATGAAACATGTCTGAATGGATTGTGGATCATATCTGAAGTCCACATTAATTCAATAAAACTGTTTTTTAATCCATATTTTGTAAAATGTTTTATAAACTCTCGTGTTCTGTTCTGGGAGTTTCTTCAGAACTCAGTATTTCCATTTAACATCAAGTAAAACTCATTTTCTTTTCACCTTCGAGTCGATGATGTTGAGCGACGATCAGCTGATGTCCTCTGATCCGAACCACATCCCACCTGAGGAATTCCTGCATTTCCTCCCTTTGACAAGTCATAAAATACACACGTCAAAGTAGTTTGACAGAAAATGTTATGAGTTTTGAAGCCGTGACAAACATTCTGTGTGTGATCGGTTAATAAATCAGCGAAGCGTCAACTCAGACCTCTCACTCATTTTTCTTTCCTTTCCATTCACTGATGCGTTTACTCAGAAATAAAACACGTCCCTCCACGAGACCAAGACTAAAACATTATGTCCTCATCGTCCTCACTAACATCAAACCTTTTACAGGTTTTTAGTTTCCTGTTTTTATTGATTTCTTCATTCCTCTCCAGGAGAACCTGCAGTAGCTCGAGAAAACAACTGTCTGAATGCCGCCAAAGCCTGTAACCTGAACGACACGTGTAAGAAGTACCGCTCGGCCTACATCAGCCCGTGTACCAGCCGCGTGTCCACCGCAGAAGTCTGCAACAAGAGGAAGTGCCACAAAGCTCTGCGGCAGTTCTTTGACAAGGTGAGGAACTTTCACAAGCAGCAGGTTCTGCCGTCAATAAAAGAAGAAGAGTTGAGTTGAAGCAGCTGGACGTCACATGGTCAAATAATGTTCTTTATTGTTCTGGGTTGGATGACAACAAACATCAAGATGTTTCTGATCGGTTCCATTCTTTATGAGATAATTCCTGGATCATGTTCTCATCCTGGTTCATCTGTTGATCCAGTTTAATCGAACATAACAAAAGTTGAATATTCTGTTCAGATTTTATATTTGATGCATGAAGATTTTTAGTCGTTTCCTGACGGTTTTAATAAACCAGGATCCAGACAAACCCCACCATGAAGGAAGACATTCTCCAGCACCTGGCCTGTCCTTGCCGTCCCTTCAGCATGTTACCAGTGAGGTAACCACGCGGCAGGTTAGGGAGGGTGTTTAACTTGTGATGTCAACATATCGAGGTGGAGTGAGGTGGCAGCGTATCCATGACGACCACCACAGTGGTTTGGTGATCCAGAATTTAAAGCAGAACTGGTCCTGCAGGCCTTGGGTCTGGGACATGACTCCATCATGCCGTAGTGTCCTGCTGGCACGATGGGTGTTACACTCCAGACCTCGATGGCCGCCATCCTGCAGGTTTTAGATGTTCTTCTACTTCAGAACACCTGGTTTAGATGAGCAGGTCGTTAACAGAGTCATCTGATTCAGGAGAGCTGGAAAACATCTAAAACACGCTGGATGGTGACCCTCGAGGACTGAAGGTCAACACCTCAATCCAGCTGGTAGCTACAACCTGACAGATCCAGGAGGTGTTGGTCAAGTGTTGCATCATGGTGGGAACTTGCTGCTGATGTGCAGAACGCAGTGACACATGATGACCTTCTCATGTGTTGCTATAATGTTTTTTTTGCTTTCAGGTTCCTCCAAAGCACAGCTACGGCATGTTGTTCTGCTCCTGTCCTGTCAGCGACCAGACGGCGTGTTCCGAACGCAGGCGTCAGACCATCGTCCCCGTCTGCTCGTACGAGGAAAAACAGAAGCCCAACTGCCTGGAACTACAGGTCACCTGCAAGACCAACTACATCTGCAGGTGGCGCACGAGTTTCATTCCCACGTCGTCACTTTTTATCAGATTCATTTGAATTTAAATCAAAAAGAAGAAACTCAGTATGTTTATTTTGAATGTTTGACCAAAGCTGAAATCAAAGTTTGCCTTCGGACGGGATCTGAACCGCCTTCCTTCCAGGACGTAGACCGCACCTTGCTTTGAAGGAAACAAGAATAAACAGCTGGTGTGTTTTTGAGTTTTGAATCTTTTTGGTTCTGTTTGGGTTTCAGGTCTCGACTAGCCGACTTCTTCGTTAACTGCATGCCGGAGCCTCGCTCGCTGTCCGGATGTCTGAAGGAGAACTACGCCGACTGCCTCCTGGCGTACTCGGGTCTGATTGGTGAGTCTGCATGTTCTAAATATTGAATTAGGTGGATTATTCATGTTTTATTTAATCTCCAGCTGATTTAAGATGAAACTCGGACATGAAAAATCCAGTGAATCTAAGCAGACTGTCGTTTCCTTTTTTCTTGGTCTCTGCAAGTCACCAAACTGAGCTCTCATGCACTAACTGTCCACACAGCGCCAATTTATTCTGCCTACTGCAAAACAAAAAAGACTTATTTTGGAGAGCAGCCAGCTCAAGGGAGCGATCCATTGGGGGAGTGAGAAATCACTGACTGAAGCTATTTGCTTTTCCTCACGGAGAGAGAGACTTTTTTTCCTTCCAGCCTCTCTGCATTCTGCTTCTGCACGTAACACAAAGGAAGGAGAAATAAATGTAACAAAGATCAAATTTGTTTTTGCACATTTATCATTTAGCTGTGGATGAGAGGAACCGTTAAAGGGTTTAAATGATTCCCTCTCTGACGCTCAGCAGCACATTGTGCTTCATCGGCTGACAGCCAGGCCGTTCTTTACATCACATTTCTCACTGCTCATGAGTTCTCCAATGAATCATCCTCTTCACCTGCTGCAGGTACCGTGATGACTCCAAACTACCTGCGCTCACCTAAAATCAGCGTCTCGCCCTACTGTGACTGCAGCAACAGCGGCAACAACAAAGACGAGTGTGACAAGTTCACCGAGTTCTTCACGGAGAACACCTGCCTCCGTGAGTTCTTCTGTTTCTCAGTCTTTCTCCTGCTGAATTCAGGCTCAGCTTTATGTGGCTGTCGGTCTTTATCCTGCTCTGCACTCACATCCTGCTTCAGTTTCTCCTCCAAACCAAATATATCCCATTGCCCTGCTTGTATTGTTGTGTTATTATAGAGGAACCAGTCACGCTGCTGATGCTGTCTTAACGTTTGTTTTCTCTCTGTGTTTAAAGCCTTTTTAACTCTGGTGCATTTAACACACTCAAACTAGAAACTCATCCCTGTCCCACATTGTTTACTGCTAAGTTATCAGTAAATAATGTGGGACAGTATGTTGATTTAAACGCAGGTGGTGATGGTGTAGCTCTAACTTTGTGCCACGCGGTTCGGCTCCTTTAAACACTCAGATTTTGGGATGTTGGATTGAAAGTAGTTTGTGTCTTTGTTTAGAACCCAAGTTGTCGATAAAGTTTATCATGTTGATTATTTCCATGTTAGAATGTGCTGAGGTGAAGCTTCTAAAGGAGAGAACGTTCCTCTGACAGAACCAGAGAGGAAACAGGACTTCACCAACTCTCTCTCTCTCTTTACTCTCTTCATCATTATTTTTCTCCTCTTCTAGTTTCTCTGCTCAGTTTTTAATCATCCTGTGTGAACGAGGTTAGTCTGAACAGCTGGTTTGAGGAAGACAAGTTGCATCAAATGTTCTGCGTGTTGGTGTGAACGCAGGATCTGTAAGATTAAAGAAGCCCCGACTCACTGAGGAAGCTTCATGTCTCTGCTCGTTTCTCCCGTCTCTCTCTCTCTCTCTCTTTCTCTCTGCTTCCATATTTTCTATCCCTTCGTTTGACTCGTCCTTCTCCCGCTCGGTCTTCAGCTCACTTTTCATCCCCTTTCAATCTTCGTCCTTTCACGCCCTGCCTCTTTCTGCTCTCATTAAGCTGGCTCAGCAGTAACTAGAACTGACAACTCCAGAGATCCTGACAAACGCCAGCCACGGGGTCATGACAAGAGAAAAAGACCAAAAATAAAATACAAACAGAAGATGGAGCCCTTTGTTCCTCCGCTGCAGTGAGGACTCTTATCTCCGAAGGCTGGCTGCTTAATTAGGACATATTTTAGTTTATCAGTCCAATTTGAAAGTTTGGGACCTTTTCAGCTCATGACCCTGTTAAATTGAAGCGAACAGTCATTTTTTATCTTTTCACTTGTTAAAAACCCAAAGAATATCTGGTATGAAGATAGCGATGCTCTATGCTGTAATTTGTCTGACAACTTATCTGCGTTGCCTTAGCTGAGATTTAATATTCTAATGATGGCGGAGCCGGAACCGTCTGAATACTGAAAGGTCACAGCAGCTGCTGAACTGGAGCAGGAAGCAGGTGTGTGAGAGTTACAGCTCAGTGTGAGGTGGAGTCGTACTGCGAACACCAGCGTGGAGACCAGATCCTGTTTGTTCTGCAGCTCCGTGTGGTTCCTGCTGCGGGACGTTTCATAAAGCTGGGAAACGTTTTTAAACGTAGACTTTTTATAGATCATTTAAAATCCTGTTTGAGCTTGAATTAGAAGGTTTATATAAAACCTGATCCGACACTTCCGAGGTTAGGGTTGCAGTTTGGTTTATTTATAAATAATAGTTCTAATATATTTCACACAACGTTCCATAAACATTTTAATCAACTAACTTCACGTCCTTAAGCTGCTTCCTATAGAAGCTATAGGAAACATTTATAGTATAGATGCTTCCTATGCATCTATACTATAGATGCTTCCTTATGTTGCTTCCTTAAGGCCTCAGGCTGGTTGGGTGAAACTTTATTTGTTCTATATCGTCCACCTGAATCCAGGAAAGACCAGAAGAGAGACCCTGGAGATCACGTTAATAAGTATTTACTATCCTCATGTCTCTGTGAAGACCAGGTTCACCTGTGTTATGACATGATTTATGGATTTATCAGTTCTCAGATCCAGCAGCAGGCGTACAACATTAAAACAATACCATGAGGAAGATATTTCAGGAAATCCAGTCACTGGTTTGGATTTGTTCAGTTCAGCAAGTCTGTTCAGAAGTACTTTCAGAGTTATAAAGGTATAACTACCTGTCTGGATTGTACCTGATTCATTACACACTTCCAGATGTAAGAAGTCTTTATAAACTAATAAACAGATAATTTCATGTAGATCCCAGTTGTTGTTCAGTCAGCTGAGTTAGTTTCATGTTTCCTTACTGAACAGTAGCAGAGAAGTCATTTCCTCTCCTGAGAAAAGCCGTAGGCTCCGTGTCTTTGACTTTATTATGCAAATACACTTGAGGATTAGTGCTATACCCTTAATTTAATACTTTCAGCTGCTGAAGTTTTAATCTGTTTGGGCTGAGGATGAACTATGAAAACTGAGCTGAGTCTTGAGGTTAGCTGCACCTGCTCAGTCTCACCTGGAACTTCTCTTTAATCTTTGTTTAATGTAAGATGTGTTAGATTTAGTCTTTACTCCTGAACAGTGAGTCGTGTTGACAGTGAAACAAGAATCACAGAAAGGAAAGAATTGTGCAAAAATTCAGACTGTCACCAGACATCAAATTGTATATTATCCACACGGTCTGTTGTAATTAGGCTTTAGGTGAGTAGACAGAAAGAAGCTAATCATTACTTACAATACGCTCATCAGCCTTCTGCTGTCTCCACATAAAGCTTCCAGCTACACAATCACATGCACGTAAGCAGGAAAATAAATATGCACATGCTTACTCCAGCAAATCGCTCAGAATCAAGCCATCAGGAAAGTGAGAAAACGACTTATTTTGTGCTGAACGTGCCAGTAAAGTTTGATGTGAGCTTCATTTTTACAAACAAGTAAAATGTAAGATATGAAAAAGACATGAAGAATTGTTGGTTTTTAAATTAAAGATGTTATAAAACCAAGAATTATCCATCTAATATCATATAATCCTGTTTTTAAAGTTAATTTTAGCTAATAATCGGTGACTTTGGTTTGAATAAAACTCCAGATTTTCTTAGTTTAAGGATAAAAATCATGGTAATAAATGTACATGAAACAAACTCAGAGGTGCTTGTAGGTCGTTTTTAAAGGAGGAAAGAAAAGAGTTTCTCTGTCTGATCAATATTCAGACATCTTGACCATGACAGGTTTCTTAACTACTGTCAAAATCTCCTCTTGAATAAAAGTCAGCAGCAGAAAACCAACTTTCATGACTGTGACTGAAGGTTAAACTGTTGAGGACACTGAGGGTCCCGAGGTGTCGAATACAGGAAACTGTTCCTCGTCTTGATTATATGGAGCTACAGCAGGAGGTACGAAACGCTGAGGGGACGTCCCTCGCCACGACTGCAGGTCCCTCGCCACGACTGCAGGTCCCTCGCCGCGACTGCCGGTCCCTCACCAAGACTTCAGGTCCCTCGCCACGACTGCCGGTCCCTCACCAAGACTTCAGGTCCCTCACCAAGACTTCAGGTCCCTCGCCACGACTGCCGGTCCCTCACCAAGACTTCAGGTCCCTCGCCGCGACTGCCGGTCCCTCACCAAGACTTCAGGTCCCTCACCAAGACTTCAGGTCCCTCGCCACGACTGCCGGTCCCTCACCAAGACTTCAGGTCCCTCACCAAGACTTCAGGTCCCTCGCCACGACTGCCGGTCCCTCACCAAGACTTCAGGTCCCTCACCAAGACTTCAGGTCCCTCGCCACGACTGCCGGTCCCTCACTATGACTTCAGGTCCCTCACCAAGACTTCAGATCCCTCGCCACAACTGCAGGTCCCTCACCAAGACTTCAGGTCCCTCGCTACGACTGCAGGTCCCTCACCAAGACTTCAGGTCCCTCGCCACGACTGCCGGTCCCTCACTATGACTTCAGGTCCCTCACCAAGACTTCAGGTCCCTCGCCACGACTGCCGGTCCCTCACCAAGACTTCAGGTCCCTCGCTACGACTGCCGGTCCCTCACCAAGACTTCAGGTCCCTCGCTACGACTGCCGGTCCCTCACCAAGACTTCAGGTCCCTCGCTACGACTGCCGGTCCCTCACTATGACTGCAGGTCCCTCATTAAGACTGCAGGTCCTTCACTATGACTGCCAGTCCCTCGTCAGGACTGCCGGTCCCACGCCACGACTGCCACCAGTCATTCTGACTCAGGACAATATTTATCCACAACTATGCCTGTGCAGGGCCTGTGCAGGGTCTGGTCTAGGAGCTGGTTGTGGGGTCCATTTTAGGCCCGGTGCAGAGTCCAGTGTAGATCCTGTGTAGCCCTGGTGTAGGTCTGGTGTAGGCCTGGTTCAGGGTCTGGTGTAGGTCTGGTGTAGGTTCTGGTGTAGGCCAGGTGCAGGGTCTGGTGTAGGCCTGGTGCAGGTTCTGGTACAGGTTCTGGTGTAGGCCAGGTGTAGGCCTGGTACAGGGTCTGGTGTAGGGTCTGGTGCAGGTTCTGGTACAGGTTCTGGTGCAGGAGAGTTTATATACATAGAAATAAACCCGAGTGTCTCCTCAGATGAAGGTCTAGATGTTTATATTCATGTTTAGACATTCAGGTGAAACTTGTAGAAACTCTAAAAAAGTAAACATGTTAAAATCTCCACAGTCTTAATATTGTCCCTCACCTCTTGCTGTAGCTCTGTTATGTTATTTAAATACATTCTTCAATGCAAACATTTAGAAATACCGATATTAGATTATTCAGACACATTTTTAATATTTGACCTATAATAAGAATGAAAACCTGATCCTGTCCATAATGACACACATCTGAATATATTTGGGGTTAAGTGCTGGTTATGCAGATCAGCTGGTCCTTTTACCTCAGAATCAGGGTCATGATTCCCTGTTGGAGGGAAGTTTATCATTACGTTGAAACAGCGAGTCTGTAAAGCTCTGCTGTCCTCTGATGTGTGCTCGTGAGCTTTACATCAAAGCCATAGAAAGCTATTAATAGGGCTGCTAATGGACTCTAATGGTGAAAAGCCACATCAGCACTTAGGTTTTTGACTATGTGGTGAATTTATAATGGAGGGAAGTGATAACAAAACCTAAGTACCTTCTAACTCTCCTTTAATTGTGGTTGCAATATAAGTTTTATTTTAACATGGGGAATAACAAGCTTGTGATTCATTTGACTCGAGTGGGTGCGAAACTGACTTTGAAGTCTGGCACTGCAGAGTCATTATAACTTAAAACTATTACAGTCGGGATCAACTTGTCTTCTCTGGATTTTACAGTTCGTCATGATGACAGATCAGTTTTCTGTCTCATCCTCCCTCAACAGGTAACGCCATCCAGGCTTTTGGAAATGGAACAGACATCGGGATGTGGCCACCGATATCCCCCGTCCAGACCACCACCTCCATCACCACACCTTACCAAAGAAATCGTGAACGAAACCCCAACACCATCGACAACCACATCAACACAGACCCGGGCATCTACCACTTCTGTGGCAACTTGCAGGTGAGATTCAGAAGACGACTGCGATGGTTTAAAGCTGCTCGGTAGTTTACTGATGCAGTGATTTGGTTTAAGTTTTCTTTGTAAAACACTAAATAACTCTCATATTGCTCCATCAGTACTTCCTCAGCTGTTATCTGAACAGTAAGTTCTGATCAAATAAATAATAATTGATACTTTATATTTTAATGGTTCTACTCATGAAACATTTCAGATCTTTGTTAGTAGATTCCACACTGTTCTGTAAGATTATGTCCACTCAGAACTGGTACGACGTCGGGTTGCAGACTGAAAAAATATTGATACCCCCCCCCCTTCATTTTTTTGTTTTGTGCAAACCTTTGAAAAGGGTGATGTCATAAACCTGCAGTACACGAGTCCATAACAACAGGTGTAAACTATAACAAAAATGGCAGATTACATCCAAGTTATATTTTTATTAAAGCCCTTCAGTGCCACATGCCTCAAACATTTTTTTACTTTTTTTTTTCTTTTTTTTCCTATATTAATCCCTCGTGGGGAAATTCGTCTCTGCATTTGACCCATCCTCACCGTGAGGAACAGAGGGCAGCCATATTGAACAGCACCCAGGGGGCAGTTGAGGGGCTCAGTATCTTGCCCAAGGATACTTCGAACCCGCCATCTTTCGAATGAAGGGCGATCGCCCTTCCGCTAAACTACGCCGCCCGTTACATATGAACTTATTTAATCTCTTAGTGATTTTTATATCCCTTTTTATTTTTGTACTGTCTTGGTTTAATTTGACCATTTTGCCATAATATAGCCATTTCTGCTTTGATGGTATTAAATCAAAACATCTACAGCGCCACATACAGGCTGGGTATAGTCACTACAGCAGTCTGAGTTGTTTTCGATATTTTTAAAAACAGCAATAAGTTATTTGTTTGTTCTGTTTTTGTGAGAAAAGAGCGAGAGTTTATACAGACATCTTTAACCCTCTGGGGACCAAGGGTTTTTTGGAGAAATAAACCTCGCCTGACTTTTTTTTGTTTAAAATTCTACTAAAACACCACCTTTCAATGCCCCATAATGTCCTATAGCCTACCTTGTTTTTTTATTTTGAATTGAAATATCATAAACTGCTGTGTAAATGAGGCTCCTTTGCTTGAAATAAAGAGTATTAGAATAAAAAAAAAAAAAAAAAATAGGCAAAAATTAGAATATCACACTTTATTCAATCACACTAAATATCAATGAATAAGAAAAAAAAATTTGACAACCGCGCGTCATGCGCAAAAGACAAAGGCTCTGATTGGAACACCGACTTTGACACGACACTGTATCCCTTGTGAATGGGCTAGAGCGATGCCGGAACTACCGTCTGAAAGCTTGGATTCTCCCGATTTAGAGGGAAAAAGAAAGTTTTTATCTTTTATGGTTCGGAAGCTATGTTCGATTAAACACAACAAGGCCCCTGGCATCGATGACGGTGTCCCCGTAGCGTTAATGAAGATCAATGCCCAGTTGTTAAGGACCACTATCCTGCATGTTTTAGATGTTTCTTCTGCTCCATTACTCCTGATTCAAATGGTTAAATGACCTTCTCTGGCTGTGAAGTTCTTCAGAAGTCTGGTAATCACTCATTGATGTGAATCAGGTGTGTTAAAGCTGAAAAGCTCTCGGACATGAAGGATTGTGGTCCTCTTGATCTGGATTTTGTGACCACTGTTGCAGATCAGCTCCATCCTGAATATACAAACACACATAATTGCTCTCAATGACACAGTGTTTGTACTGATAATGAGCTTTGGTGGTGCAGTGATGTGTAGATGTTGTTGTCACTGCTGTGATAGAATGTCTTTACAGGTGAACTTAATGTGACCTTCCCTAAACACTTATATGAATGAGTTTATCTAATATCATGAACGAGATGCAGGATTTTAGTTCTTTACAGTTAAAATTTAGTTAATTTAATAAAAAACACAGATGGAACAACATGAAACAGTTTGTGTTTGGTTTATTCTTCTGTGTAGTTGTAAGTTTATCATGATTTATAGACATTGTTCCACTTGAACTTTCCTATTTTTTGTAATTTCGCTCTCACTTTGTTTTACTTTGCGAGCTACTGTCTCTACATCCCCTCATGCTGGTCCAAATTCACTGTCCTGTATGCTAAAGCAATTTATTTTACTGTTGCACTGACTGCCTCTAAAGTTGGCACTAGAATAATGTTACATTTGTACAAAGATTTTTTTGCACACATTATTAGAAGCATCATGGGAAACATTTTCCTTTATTTCTCCACAAACTGCTGCACAGAGTTTTTAAATTAGAATTACTACAAAATGCTGATCATAAATCAACTCCTGATGAGGCTGCAATCAGCTGAATTACTAATATATTCTAATCTGTCCTGAAAATTACATAAATATTAGAAAAAAATACAAATATGATGATTTCTGATGAGGCTGATCTGAATAAATACACTTCATCTTTATTATATAATTATTTTGGCAGAGTCACTCTTCATTAGCGTCACCAAACAGCCTAGATTGGTATGAAACTGCGAGTCATTGGACACTGAATATTTTACCTCCTGTTCCTGTTCTAGGAGGAAATATTTAAAAAATAATAATAAAACATGCATATGTAATATGTATGGTTATTTATGTCTTATTGTTTAATCGTTCTTACTAAAATTCACATCCTTATCAGTTTGTCACTTATTATTATTATTATTATTCATTATTACAACTAAATGCATTAAATCAAGTAACTGTGTAGAGAAAAGGACATTTTCTGTATTTTGGAATCTTTTATGTTTAAACAAAAGTTCTAAAATAATTTAAGTCTGTAAATCATCAACAGAAACAATCAGTTGGCAGCAGAGTAAACTAACACACCTTCCTCCCAAACATGATTACTTATTGATTGTCTGTGTCTATACAATTACAGAGGAGAAGGTGGAAGTATGGCACAGATATAGAAGGGCCAAAACTCTGTTTTCCTGCAGTCTATGGAGCCACAAACGTGCCAAATGTAGAAATAAAAACAGGTGTAAGAAATCTTTTCCTTCAGGAAAAAAAAAAAAATGTGTCCACACTTAAAGATACATTCATGTTCCATAGGAGTTACCGCCGCTGTGCAAAAACTACTTCCTAGAAAACTGCACAGGTTTTGTGATTTGGGGTAAAATGCCATAATCATAATTTAAAGACCTCTGAGACATTTTAAAATAGCTCAAATATGATCAGAGTGGGTCTTTAATGGATCGTAGGTCACATCTTTTACGGCCTATTGTTATTATTTTACAGACTGTTGAGATGCAAACTTTAAATTTCACACCAGACATGTTGAAATTTGCTCATGGATTGTTTTTTTTTTTGGTGGTAAAACATTTTTTTTTCCTTTTCTCTTTCATTTACAGGCTCAGAAATTGATTTCAAACTCAACTGTTGATGTTTGTTCGGTAAGTTCACTGCCATCTTGTAATTTTAAATTTTTGTTTAAAATCCATTTATTTTCTATACCTGCTTGTTTGTGGGTTATATAGGGTCATAGTGTGGGGAGGTGGTATCTACAGCCTGCATGAGCCTGGGTGAGAGGTGGTTTTACACCTGGACAGGTGGTCAGTAATTAAGGAACCATAAATAAAGAAGAATTTGGTAATGCTAACCAGTTTCCCTTCAGGATAAAACCTGCTACTTTTCTGTTTGTTCTAGTTTTATACAGTTTAAAAGCTCTTAGCTAAAGTTACATCATGACCAGAACTTCTCCTGAAACTAAGATGCTTCATTGGCAAATTTTAAGTCTCAAGTCTCTGCAGGCCAATTATTATTTTACCGTGCATTGGTTTTATAGCTTTAATCGAAAATTAAGTTGTAAATTTTACAAAAATACCATACACATGACTCGCACTGGGACCGTTTAATATCTCAAAACAATTTTATTTAGCACCACAAAGCAATTGCCCGGGTAATGAAATCATCACAGGGTGAAATCCGACCCGGCTGTTGGAGGCTCTGACCTCCGAAGGCGGTGATTGCCACAGTAATCTTTCTACCTTCTTTGTAAAGTCTTGGTCTTTGTAGTTCCTCTGAGCTTGAAATGGGATCGTTGCTTATCTCTGGGCTTTAAAGTTCACTGTAAATGTCATTGTACAATAATAAGGCAGTGTTATGCACCCAACTGACATTTAGTGGAGGCAGAACCAGGTCTGGGAACTGACCCAGACGTTAAGTTTGCAAATTCTGAAGCAAACCAAGGAGACGTGCCAAAAAAATCTGTGTGCAAATTTACACATGCTGCAACGTGAAATTCAGATACCTGCTCATGTAAAAGCTGCAAAGTATTCAACTTTTAAAGTCAACGTTGTATGTGAACATTTATCTTCTATAAATTTGGATTAAAAAAGAATGTGTACTAATCTTATTATTTTATTTTAATTATACTAGCTGCTATATTAAAAACATGGTAATTAATGTTAAATAAAAACTTATTTCTGGAGATTACCTTAAGAAGCTTATTTATCTTTGGAGTTTTCACTCATTTACATTTGATTTATTGATTTTTACTTTCTGTTTCTGTATATTTTCTTTGAATTCTGTAAATTTTCCACCAAATATCTGGTTTGTGGTTGATCTAATTTGCTGCACGTTCCAAATAACATGAAAAAACTTTATCTATACAAAGACCGAAGCAAATCACAAAAAAAAAAAAAAAAATTAAAAGTCTCTTTCTTTTTAAAGACAGCGTTCAAGTCTTCAGTAAATAAAGTGTTTATTTTACCACAGAGAGTAAAGTACCATGTGCTTTAGTGGGAGTGAACGTTTAACGGACATGTTGGTTTGTTATTCACTCGTAAGTTTGGGTTTCTGCACTTCGTAAAAACAATGTTTGTACAATTTTATAACATATTATAGTCTCTATTTCTCTTGTAATAATTCTGTTTTCCTTGTCAGTCGGATCCTCTGGCTCCGAAGGTAGATGATCCGAGTGCGTCCAACGCCATCCTGAGAGGCACGGCGGTCTGCAGGCGGCCCTCGGGCCTGGCCTCTCTGCTGCCCCCGCTGCTCTGGATGTGGTTCTGGAGCTCGACCTCGTTACGCTCTTTGTAGCTTCAAAGCAACAAATTCTTACGGACTGAAAAAACTCACATTTGTATAAAAGTAAAGCAAGAAATAATATTCTTTCTTTTCAGTGATACCTGTTACCCTAGATCTGTTTTGATTCATGATTTTTTTTTTAGGACTTATTTTTGGAAAAGTTTATTTTTTCTTTTTGTTTGTATGTTGTTTTTGCATTGCAGCTTAGTGCTAAGATAGTGATTTATTATACATGTTAACAGTTTTGGCTATGTGTTAAAAAAAGAAATAAAGCCTTTATGTTTGCTGCTTGTGTGAGCAGATACAAATAAACACTTTGAGGATGACGTTCCACCAAAACACATATAAACATCATGTAAATTAGCATCAGCGTTTCTTCATTTTCCCGCCTGTCTGTTTGTGTGTTGAGGCTATCGGTGGGATCTTTAGCTTAAAAGTCAGTCTGTTCAGTAAAGGCTACGTATTCTCACCTGGGCAGCATCGTTCGTGTTATTCAGTCTCCTCTGTGACTTGTGTATGTTTCAATAATGATGTGATCTGGTATTTTACATTTTTATGAGCTGAATAAAAGGTCCGTATGCACGTTAGAAAAAAAAGCCTTTCAAAGTAAAATCTTAAAAGATCCGAGATGTTCGAACATCTCTGCCCAAACTGTCTCTGTTGTAGCTCAAACTGAACACTGGAGTAAGCACACATGGCAAAGACCCACAAGCAAATCCTGCACACTTCACACACTCAGACAAAAAGAACCAAACACACACATGTGGATCCTGATCCAGGATTCTGGTCCTGGTTTTAATGTCTCGTGTTAGCCGGTGATCACGGTACAGTGTGCTGCTGGAGAGGGCTAAAGCCACTCATCTGTCTACACATGCTCGTCTCCGTGTTTCATCATGTGAAGCACCTGAGTGATCATATTCCGTTTGGATCTGATGTACCTGAAGCTGCTTTGAGTTACAAAGAATCAAAGTTCACAAATACTTTTAAATTTGGTCCTAAAACATGTTTTAATCCCCTCAAAGCTCACAGCTTTCTGAAAACTGGCTGAGCAGCTTTTAATTGACTCATTTATGAAACTGTCCCAGACAAATCTGTCAAACTTTGAGTTCTTCAATGTTTCCACTAAATTTTCAACAAAAATCAGGGAGGATTTTTCAGAGTTTAGAGGAATTTTTAATGCAAACTTCAGCTTTGTGTGTAATTTTAAAACTTTAAATAAGGTTAAGATCCTCAGGTCGTTCTACAGATCAATGTTTATGAGAATAATGTTCCTGAAAAAGACCCGAGGGTTGAAACATCGATTATTTCATAAAGTTTTAAAATGCATATAAATCTGAAGTGAGCTGCACTTTTTAAAGTTTCATTTTTGATTGTCTTCTGGTGATCAAGACAAGTTACCAACATTGAACTGTAAACCAAACCATTTGCAGTAAAATCACTCAGTGGAAAACTATAACAATAACTTCACACAAGTCCAAGCTCAAACCCAAAGTTTCCTTTTCATTGGACTTTATTCTAATAAACAGGGATTTTTTTTGTTTGCCTCGTCCTTCTATGACACGAGTCAATTTCTACTCTAAAATAAACAGATTGAAATAAAAACATCTGATTCAGACGTTTAAACTTTCGTTGAATGTTTGAAGGAGTAAAATCTAAAACCTGGATGTGCAAATTCTACGAGCATGTTGTGTGAAAGTTATTTTAAAAATAAACAATAAACATTGCCAATATTTTTCAGCACTTATAAATCTGTCCTTCGTATTCGACACCAGTTGATTCTAAAATCAGACGATTTAAAGTTCAGTTTGAATAGTTACTGATTCTGAAAGCCCGTCAGAATCCTTTTCTTTTCCGGTAAACACGTGGTCTTTAGCATATTTTAATATCTTACAGGTTAATGGGGATGTTGACGACATGGTGGCATGTTCAGCTTCAAGCGTTTCAACACGAGCGTTTCAAACTCGCTGCTTAGGTTTTTGTAGCTTCTCGGAACAGCTGACGTATAGTAGAAGTTAAATATTACCAAGCATTAACATGGTATCTGCACTGTATGTACTTGGCTGAAACTACGAATTGGAAAAATAAATGTCTGATATTTTATGATAAAGCACTGCAGCTTAGAGTACGTTAAAATTTTTGTTTTTTTATACAGATTTAAATGTATGTTTCTCCTTGTATGTACATGACTATGAACTGCAAAAGGATATCAGTGGAAGACTATTGTACTTTAAAACATATTGTTTGTATCATAGCCCCATTTATGAAGTTCCTTAAATAAGCTGTTCATTTTTTACACTTATTTTTCTATTTTTTACTAATTTGTTTTGGTTTTGACGAGTTGAGGTCAATGGGACGGGTTTTTTAAGACTCTTTGAGGACGTCATAATAATTTTGGTTTCACAGCTAAAGTAATTATGATGACAGTAACAGGAAGTTAAATTAAAAAGAAAACTCTTTGCATGGTAATGAATTAGGGAATAAATCAATGTTTAAAGACAAATATATTGTACTTTTAAAGGCATTTTTTAAAGAAATGTATTTGAGCAGAGTTGGGAAAGTGGGAAATGTCCACAGAACGTTTCAAGTTGCTTTAAGTGATGCTCTGATCTGTGTCTCACATGTCTGATCAGTTTGTTAAAACACGTGTTTTATCATCACTTACCTTGGAAAACAAGATTTTTTAAAAAATAGATCATTTACCTTGAGGAGGTCTTAAAATCTGGGTCACTTTTGGACCTGATGTCAACTAAAGGAGGTGAAACATTGTCCTTTGTTGTTCCATCTGTTGCATAAAATGACCAGAAATGGCATTTTTGGAGATGCAGACTCCCTCGAACCAACTTGCATCATTAACTTCCTGGCTTGTGAAGATATAAGATCTATTGTAAAAAAGTTATAAATAAAAATGGTACTTCACTCTGACTTTTTGAGTGTATTTTTTTTTATCTGTAAGTGAAAGTTTCACTTTTTATCATTTCTGGTAAATATTTCACTTGCAATGATTGTATTTGTCTGTATGTTACTTGGAGTGTTTTACTTTTAATGTAATTTTTACCATCGAGAACCAAAATGGTCACATAAAAACTGTTGTCTCCTTCATAACAGTTTTTGTCAGGAAACTTTAAAATTACCCTGTTCTGACACTATTTACTGTGGAAATGTACACTTTTCAGAAAAATGTGAATTTGGATCTTTTGCAAAAGTATCTGGTTAATTCCAGATTAAAAAGATTGTCCAGAAACAAGGAGTTGGATTACACAAAGTGTTGCATAATAATAGTTATTTTGGCAAATAATTTTGACACAATAAAAGCAGATGAAATATTGTTCCAAATGTTACTATTTTTAGTGTGATGGACAAAAAAGTCATAGAAATACATTTAAAATGATTCATGAGTATTTTAAAACAAATTACTAATTCTAATTAAATATACAAACACAAATTAGTCCGGATTCAACCAGAACGAGTCTACGCTGTCCCGCCCATTTTTCTTTTTCCGGTGAGTAAAAAAAAAACACTTCCGGTTTTGCACGTGTGGAAAAGTCATCCAAACTTTAGAACATTCGACGCTTAGACCTTACAAATCTGTAAATTTTAGTATCATTAAACTGTCGGTGTTTAAAATGACATAGTTAATGTTTAGAAACAACGTTTAAACGTGTTCTTTTTTTTTTACCGACGCTAACACAAGCTAAGCTAACAACCGAAGGGCAAGATTGCATTCACCCCTAATTAAACCCATTGGATATAACGGAGCCACAGGATGGATCTTTACATGTTTTGGAAAGCAGGATGAACTTTTCTCACTATTTAAACAGGTGAGTGAAAACTGCTGCTGAAACTTAATTAGACTTTCATGATGAAATTCCTTGATATTTCAGATTGTTGTAATGTCATGTGGTTGGTTGTGACTGTGTGTGTTTAGCATCACACAAGTGTTTGTTCTCTGATATGGAATTTTTAACAGTCTGCATTCTAACTTTTTTTATTAGTTTATGTTTATCTTTTTTTAAATGTATGTCATTTGACAAACAGCTCTTTGTTTACATCTTATATATTGAAAATCATTAGTGAGCTGGTGTTTTCATTGATAAAATGGTGAAACTCTGTATATCAGCTGGTTGTAGCAACACTGCTTCATAATGTATATCCCTAAATCAGACCTAGAGAATGATGACATCACTCACAGAAATAAAAGACTTGATGAGGACCAAACGTAGATGTTCTGACTCAGTGGGTTGGAGTTTGATCCATGATTCATCTGTGCAGCTTGAGTCAAACCCATTTTCATTTAGCATTTCTATCAACACCACCACCTGTAATCCAATACTGCACAGAAAAAGCAGCAATATGCAGAAAAAAACACATGCAAGTTCTCTTTTCTGAATCTTTCACTCTCAACATGCAGAGTGCTGAGCTGAGAAATATGGATGTTCTAAATAAAAGGGACTGGAGTTTGAAATGAGCTGCAGGTCAACAGGATGTTTCTGTGAAACCAGCTGCTGTCATGAGAATGAGTCATGAACTGTTACAGCCTGTAACAACCAGAGTCGACTTTGTGTTCTAGTTCGGAAATGAAGTCGTGATGTGGGTGTGTCTGATTGGAAGTGACCATGAAGGTCAGTGTTGCTACTGATATCTGCCTCCAAACAAGATATGAGCCAGAGCAGACTTTCTTCTTGAGGGCACAGAGTGTCGATTGCTGATGAGACTGTTCGGGTGAATGTTTGAATCTGCATGAGGCGTGAATTTAACACATGCTGAGGTTTTGGTGTTTATTTATTTCCATAATCAAACCCTGAGATATTTACATCCTGGACAGTTTGAGAGAAAAGCCCTGCAGAATAAAACCTTTCTAACATGATGCCTCCTCTGTGTGTTCGATAAGTGCTAATAATCTGCTCCATAAAGGACATCTGTAGATGTTTTCAGCCTAATGGATGAAGCTGTCTGATGTGCTCATCATCATCAAATGTCAGTAAATGAGTCTGACATTTGGGGTTTTTTTTGTCATCATGTGACTCATCCGTTAGCTTAAATTCAGAGCTGGTTGGTGTGAATATAGTGTGAGCATGTTTTCAGGAATGTGGTGAGCTGAAGTAATTCCTCTTGTTACATATGAGTCAAGGATTTTATTCTGAAATACCTTTATGTGACACATTTCAGTGAACGTCATTGTAGAACACATTGTTTTGTTACTGTTTTAACAGTAAATATGTTAATGTTATATTGATGTGGTTTACATCATGTTTTTGTATTCAGTGTTAAATCTAAACCTAAAAGCTTTGTGTTAAATTGTAGCTGCTCTGTTGCAACAGGAAAATGAATATTTGATAAACTCTGAAATAAACTGATCAAATATTTTATTTGTTGAACCGCAGGCGGCTGATGTAGACGGCTTGTTAGCTCCGGGATTTTCTCACATTTCTCACATTGACTTTGTTTCTGTGCGTTTAATGGAGAGACTGAAAAGTTTTCAGTCACTTAAAGAAAACTGTAAATCGTGTTTCTGAGAATCGTTCTGAATCGAATAGTGAGTAGTTGTAAGATTCACGTCCCTGTACGACGATGTTTAGAATTTACTGGCCTGGTTCTCTTCTGTCTTCATAACAGCAACAATCTTTACTTGCTGCATTTTATACTGTTTAATTTTTCACAAATGGGATGTTTTTTTTTATTAGCATGATATGATGCTCAGAACAGACTCTAAAACCAAACTTAGTAGAACGCAGGGTGAGAGAACCCAGTTATCTGTCAGAGACCCGTCTGGGTTAACACCATCATCACAGAACCACTCACTGGTTTACAGGTGAGTTACCTGAAACCTGTTCTACCTGCTGAGTGGGATGATTTGTCTTTTACATTTTAGACACTTTTTATTCTTAATTTCACAAGTTTATATTTATTATTTGTATCTGGTTTTGGCTGTAATCAGACCAACATCAGCAGGTGTTAGAGGCTCAAAAAGAATCAAACTCTTTGTTCAGAACCTGATTCTGGTTCCTTTGGAAATACTTCATGAGACTGAGTCTGGTTTAAATAAAACTGGTCATATGATGGAGATACACCAACCAGAGCAGGAACTTAGATGGAGACAAAGCCAAAGAAATGCCCTGAAGCTCAGCTCTGCACCGACTTTCAATGTAAAATACATTTCACTTTATTTTTCAATTTAAAAATGAACCTTTAAATTATTTAAAAGACCAAACATTCAGTTGTTTTTTTAATAAACATTTTAAAATGTTTAAAAAATAAAATCCTTCCAGACTCCTGAAGGAGATGGAGGAGATTCCACCTGCTCAGAGGACTCGATTCGTCTCCACCTTGTAAAATAAAACTAATAGTGTCACACAAACACCTGAAATGAAGCCCTGAGGGCTGTAGACGAGGCCGTGAGAACAGCTATTAACAGTATGTTCAGTGAATGGGTGGAATTGGATTTTTCATTGCAGGCAGCATTTTACATGCAGAGTTCAGGCCTATTAAGGCTCATTAAAGTCTTCTTTGTACCGCAGTGTTTGCAGATGTGTGAACTGTGATGGAGCACAGCCTGCTTTCACCTGACGCCTGTGCAGAAACACTGACTGGAGTATAAAAGGCTGTAACTGCAAATGACTTCAGTCAATAAGTGTGTTTTAAGTTTATAACAGACTCCTCACAGCCATGATGGGTTTTCGGTCCAGTTTAGATGTCCAGTGTTTGTCAAAACTGACTGTATGTTGTTTAAAGTTTAATTTGGATCTTGAATTAATTTACTTTGTTGTGCTTTTAGGCTCATTGTAAGATGTTCCTGAGGGCGTGTATGATCAGAGTTTAAACTTTAAAAGTCTGACCATAAAAGAGCCTTTTAACCTCTTAAGCCCCAAGCCCTTTTTTAGGTCTGCATCTACAAGGTCTATTTGAATAGTTTTGGTGTCAAAATAAAGGGAACACTTGTGAAATTTGTTTAGATGTGTAAGTATCAGTATTTAGGTCACTGACTCAGAGAAAATTAAGATGGAACACAAGAATAAATGAGTGATTTCATTTCCCTAAGTCCCCCGATTGGGGGACGTTGGGGCTTAAGAGGTTAAGAATTTAAATGTTTCTATAATAGTTTCTGTTAGTGGTTTCGGACATCGTTTTCTTCATGCACGAAAAACGTAAACAGTTTTTTATTACAAGTAGCCAGCTCATAATAACAATAATATAACAGTAATTATACTGTGAAATGGAGTTAACGTAAAGGTGGACAGTAAGAAAGTTGTTGGTTAGTTTTAATATCTGGAAATCTAAAAAAGGTTTTACCATAAAATGGAACATGTTTTCCTTCTTTGTACATTAAATATGTCTTTATCTGAAACAGTCAGTTGTTCTGGTGTGAAACATTTTATTTAAATATGTTGTTGTAGAGATAAACAGGTCAGTCTATCTGTAAAAAGATTTTTTGTTAGTTCATTATAAACAAACAGAAGTGTCGCGTCACACAGTTACAGTTAATGCCACTTTGGTTTTGGCCTTGTTGTGAAATATAAACCCCTCCTCTTTCTGAAAGGTGTGTCTGACTGTTGGATGGTGTCCAGGTGTATTAACTAGTTTTGGACGTGACTGTGGAACTCGATCTGATACTCTCTGGTTCTCTTGTTCTTCCTCTCTGCAGCAGGTTTATGACACACGGTGAGAATAAACCTGAACCAGAGTTATTAGAAGGGACCACCTCATCTGCTCAGCTTCATAACAAGCTTCCTGATGTATTTTTATAGTTCATCAATACCACAGCGCTATTTATTAATGGAGGGTTTATAAGAGAAAGTCATAAAAGTTGACATAAACACATTGGTTTTCTTGACACCAGCATGAATTAACAACTGTTAATGTATCAGGAGGGAGTCTGTGTGGAGCTGTAAACCCTCGGACGCTCATTTCATGCCACTGTGACAAACAGCATTTGAATACTAATAGATTTTTGTGTTATAATCATGTTCAGTTCTTTATTATCACTTTACTACTGCAGGTTGTTTACAGAGCTGTGGGTTTATCAGCCTCGTGTCACACTGAGGGTGAAGACGAGGATTTGTTGAGTGTTTGCGAAACGTTCCTTCCTGTGTGGAAACGCATCAGCTGACTCGTCTGCAACGCGTCTCGTGATTCGTCTCTTCACTTTGCACATGACTGGGACTGACGGGAGTGTCCTTCTTAATGCGTCGGGTTTGGTTTTGTTTGTGACGGAGGACAACACCCCCCCATGACTCGGTCAGACTGTGGCCCAAATTAACCCACCACAATTGGCCTGTAACGGCTTAAAGATTGAGGTCTGGATGAGGCATCAATCACGGGGCCGAGGCTGAGCTGACCCTGAGTTCTCCACCGGAGGGGGACATGGGGGGGAGTGAGTTAAAGGGCGTGAAACAATGAGGACGGCTTGTAGAGAGAAACTTGATGTAGATGGAGTTCTGCCTGTCAGAGTGAAACATCTTTACTTTCACACCACGTCCCCTTTGTCCTCTCAGACACTGTGCATGTTTGCATCAGTCTTTGTACTTCAGTATTGAACTTCCTACATTGACTTTGCTCCTAAAACGTTGCAACGCTTTTATCTTTAGAACTGGTTCAAACCATTGAGGATCAGCATGAATGTGAAAGTGCACCACTTCCTGTCTGTTCTCTGCAGGTATTGAGCAGACACCAGCTCACCACTTAAAGCTAAAAACTGCAAAAAATACTGCAAGACAGGAGCGTAACAAGGAGCACTTCACTCCTCCTGGTCACTAACGGTGGTGACAGCAGTCACGTTGACCTCCACTGACACTCAGAGGAATTTAAAACTCCACTATAAAAGAAAGAAAACAAAAGTCAAACAAACGATGGTGTTTGTTGACTTTTTTAAACTGTGGTTCGATGCATTGAACTGTAAACAGCTGTGTTGTTAACAGCTGTTGATTTATTCACCTGGCGAGCAGCGTCTCATAAACAGATTCAGGATTTTGAGTAGAAAGAAAGTTCGTTATGTAAAAAGAGCTTCGTTTAACCAGCTTTTAGACAGTAAAAGCATCATGTAAGGTGTCGTTTGAAAACAGTTTAATCTCAGCATCAGTAGAGACTAAACTGAAAAGTCTCCAGGTTGATTCAGTTGTTGACTGTATAACAGGGACTGAACTGACTCGCTGTGTCCAACAGGGTGGGTTCCAGAAGGAACAGCTGGAGATGGTGAAGACGTTCTCAGAGTCTCTGAACTCCCACGTTGTTCTGTGATTCTGAAGAACATTATTGTTTCTAAATGAATAAGATTTTGACTGAACTCGTGATCGAGTCTTTGCTGACATGACGGCTTGTTTCTTCTCTCTGTTTCAGATGTTTGGACTGGTCGTCACGATTCATGAAGAGTTTAATGAACACAGACAGGTGACGATAAATGTTCTTTACACTTTCTATAATGTATCTAAGTGCTTATTTGGACCCGTCAGCTGATGGTTCATGAACTGTTTGTGTTTCATGAGGATGGTAAATGAATCTTGGACCTCAGATTGTAATCTGACTCTTGATATGATATCAGATGAATCATCCAACGTTTAAGGTACTGCACACAAAACAGATCCAGTTGCAGACGTCCCAGTGTTTTTATTCTACAGGTTTTCTGCTTAGATGGACAGACGGTGCAGAATGACGTAAAAACCAAACTTCACTGCATATTGGCTTGATAAGTCATTAAATCATGGTTTAATAGGTCGAGTAAAGATAAACTGACATTACAGGTATTTTGCCGCTTTGCATACAATAAATATTAAAAACACTGAGGAAATAAAAATCAGCTTAGTGCATTTGTAAAACCTACAAAAAATTATTTTGCATAATTCATAAATAGTTCATGTATTGATATGTTAGTCTGTCACAGATGGAGAAGTAGAAGGTGTAGTCTGCTCCTTCACAGGGAGGATGTTTACCGTCAGTAGTTTGATGACACAGAAATCAGAATAAATATGATCTTTGCATAAAACCCCCAGCGGGTCCCGGTGTTCGGTTAAAGCATTTCAGCTGTAGTGCATTCAGATGGACCCTCTCACTGACCGAGGACCTGAGCAGGTAATTCTTCAGCTGGCAGAAACATGTTAGAGAAAGTAAAATCCTCCCAGTTTTATTTGTAATACTCGTGTTTCTCCCACTGATGCTCCAGAGTGAGTTACTGAACTGAAGAATTGGGACATTTAGTGGTGGAAAAACTGTGTTTTCATCACAAATACAAGGTAGAAAACAGGACCGGGAGAACATTTTCCCTCCAGGACGCAGGCGTTCCTGTTCGTTTACATCCTGCGATCGAGCTCGTTTACAAAAAGTCTGACAGTAACAAGTTTTAGTGAAACCCCTCCGAGGGGCCGTCACTTCCTTCATACGCAGGTCCCTTGGTGCACAACGTGTTTGCGATGTTTTAGACCAAGTCCTCGTTCTTTAAAGTCCACAACTCGTTGCTGTGACGTGTCCACCAGGGCGCTCGCTATGGCGATACCTGAAACCCCAGAGAGAAGAGACTGTTAACAGACCAGAGATGTTTCAAAGCGCAAGAAATAAGAGTTTACATCAAATGCAGATTGATTGTTGTTGTTTATGCAAACTGTGTTTCTAAACCTTTACACCTCCATCAGTTTCACCGCGCGGTTTCTACACGACTTATTGTCACCAGCAGGAGTAAAGTGTGTGCATCCAGGGTTCAAGTCAGACCTGATTCAGACCTGCACGTCTTCAGTAATAGTTAAAGTAGGTTCTAATGACACAGAAGAGGTGAAGGTTATTTATCACTACAGAACGTCTTGATTTAAAATGATGCCAGAAAGCAGTTTTAAACTTTCAGCTGACTGAAAGTGTTCGGTGAGAATTAAAACCCTACAACCTCCAGCTCGCTCCGTCTCCTCACCCCCGTCTGTTTTCATGCAATTCTAGTTGTTGTAAATCCAGCTGTTTGTGTTTTACAGATGTGCATCAGCCCAAAAATCTAAACCTGATCACCAAAGAAGAATCCTTCCAAGTGTCCTGGTTTATAAGGAAAGGAGGATGATGGTGAGTTCAGTGTCTGCTCTTCACTCGTATTACTGAAGTGCAGCCTGGATGCAGTGAGGCGTCACGTTCCCCGGAGCGTTGTAGTACCTTGGCAGGTGTTCTGTTAATGTAGTTTGAGTGTTGTGGCAGATCTTTTGAGTCTCGTATTTTCCCAACAACCATGAGCTTGATGGTGATTCTGACGAGGCTCAATCTGCCGGATCCAAACAAACATGGCCTCCACTGAGCTGCTCATCATGTCATTTAGATGCGTTTCACGCTCAGGTATTTGTTTTCAGTAGGTTTGTCCTGATATAGCTGAACGGGACAGACAGTCTGTCTATCCAGTAACAGAGTGGAGACGACCTGCTCACTGCACCTGGTCTGTTGGAGACAGGATTCTTACCATTAAACCAGAACATCATTTAACTGTAGTTAGTGACATCACAGCTCATGAACATTTAAGATCCTTCCTCTTTGAACTACCTCAGTTTGGAGAAACAAAGATGAACGTAGTGCGTAACTTTTACATGTCCGTGAATGTCCGTTTCAGCCAAGCCACTATCAGAGGAGATGACACAATGCAGATTAAGCCGATCGGCTCCTCAAACATCTCACGGTATTTTTCAATATATATCATTTTTACTTTGCGTGTCGACCGGCGACATTCCCGCGCTGGCGCGCAGGAAATTACAGGAAATTTTACGTCACAACAAGAAGGGAGGGGGAGGACGAGCGGAGAGTCTCGTAGCAGGAGGCAGAGTGCAGGTAGAACTGGAAAGCAACATGGCGGAGAAGCCAAAGAAACGGCCGAGACACACTTATCTGGAAGTTCTTCTGAAGAGTCCATCTTTTTTCAACAGCTGTTCTTATTCAAACAGAATAAAAATGTTGTGGAATCGTGAATCACAGCGGCAGAGGGATAGCGGTTGGGGGAAGGGGGGGACAGGTGGGCGTATGTCATATGGAAGCACCAGCTTCATTGTTGTAATAATGTAAAATTTCCTCTAGGGGGCGACAGAAGTTACACACTATAGCTTTAAGAAAAATGATAAAGGTTCATGTAAATTCTGATGTTGCAGCTGTAGCTACAGAATTCTGCAGTAAAAACCAGGTGATGCTTCGATGGTCCTGAGATTAGAATCTACTCTGTATTAGTTCATCTATCATTAGCTGTTAGTTTTAATCCTTTTACAACAGGTGTGATATTACTGAACAGAAGCATGTGAGTAAATCTCGTCTGTTCAAACTGGGTGTAATCTCAAAGAACAAGAAACACAATTTAATCTGTGTGCAGCTGTCATCTTAAATCTAGAGATTAAAAACCCGTCTGTTCTGACTTCTTCAACAATGACTTCAAATTCTGCATCATAAATACTCTAATGTGAATATTTCTACTTCTAAATGACTTTCAACTTTGACAAATTATAATAATTGTGTTGATTCTTCCAGGTGAGGAAACATCTCCATTTAGTCAAACGTAATCAAATTATTCTGCAGGTGAGTGTAAGTGCTCATTTGCTACCTTGGTGACGGGGCACATTAATGTGATTGTTTTGTCAGGTGAGTTGACTCATCATGAACACCTCGACACTCTCCACGTCCTGAGACTCTAATGGGGTCATTAACGAGAGGCTGCATTTCCTTCCAACACGTATCGGTCTGATGTGGAAAACCAGATCTGCAACAGGAGGAGCCTCAGTAACCTGTTCAAATCCAGGTTGTCCTGAACTTTAATACATCAAAGCAAGAAGGAGGATGGATGGATCCAACGTGGTAAACAGAAAACAGCACGGCAGGAAAATCAAGGTCAGTCCAACACAGACGTTTAAATATTAATGCTCCTGATTTTAGGCCTAAAATGCCAACAAACATGGCAGACAAACTGCCACTTCTTTGATGTTTCCATGTAAGAGTCGAGTTTGATCCGACTTAACTGGGATGCTTTTCATGAATAGTTCATGGACTGTTCTGTTTAAAGAAAGCAGCTTGAAAATGTCTCCAAATTACCTGAAATTCAGCCTTGAGCACAATAAGAACACAGAAAACAACCTGAAGACATAGTTTAAAAAAGTTTATGGAATCTGTATGTTAATTATTTTAAAGGCTTGTTTATTCTACTATCATCAAACTCTTCATGTTCTGTACAGAAACCACTCAGTGGGACTGACACTAATCCATCCCAGTAGAGTGGAGGGGATCAAAGTACCAGATCTATTCCGGGTCAATGGGGCTGAGTCTGAGAGCCTCCATGTACTGAAGTCATCCAGTCAGGCACCCAGAGGGGGATGCTGGGATTCAGAGGAGGAGGTGGGTAGATGGAGGCTGACACACCGAGAAGAACATGATGATGTACTGAAGTTCTAACGGGTCAGAAGGATGGAGGAGACCAGTTTACAGGTTCTGTTTCTATATTGGAGGACAAGTGCAACATTTTAATGTAAACCGATGGTATTTAGTGTCCAACCTGCAGGAATATGAACATCCATCCATTTTCTAAACCTGCTTCTTCCTTTTCAGGGTACAAATATGAACATTACAGAGTTAAACAGTCACTTTGGTTGGCGAGTTTTCAGATAATGTACTTGAAAAGGAGGTTTAACGTGACTGCGGAAAGTGGAAGAACCCTGCAGACGCCAGCGAGAAGACGAGAATCAAACTAAAGTCTCAGTATCGTTTATGGGAAGTAAGTGTTGGTAAAACTCAACCACATGCTGTCCACATGATCACGTATGTTGTTTAATTAGTGTCAGAAGTCATAAACACGTTCTGCTTGTTTACTGAACATCGAGCACATAAAAATGATTCATGTGAGAAAGTTTTAATTTGTGACTGAAAACATACATGACAGGAAAGAGTTTGTTCTGCACAAACAGTAACGAGCACACGCTTGAGTTCAGACTTGACACTGAGGAGGCGGGGCCTGTGGCTGACGTGTCCTTTGATTGGTCAGTTTCAGCTGAACTGAAAACATTCAGTGGAACTTTAAAAAGTTTAACAAGTATAAAAACCCATAAAGACTCAGTGTTTTTACTACCTTTAAGGATTCTATATGAATCTTTATGTGCACACAGAACAAATACCTTCTCTCTCTCGCATGTATGTTTTCACTCACATGTTAAAACTTCTTCACGCATGTGCTCAATGATCAGACAGAATGTGTTCACAACTTTTGACACTAATTAGACGCCATGATCTCGTCCCAAATGAAACAGAACTGAAACTGATTTTTATGTTTTTTGGCTGAAATTTTCTTCAATCCAGTAAATAAAACTAAAGAAACTCAAAGACAGAATAAAATGCTGGAAACTAAAGTAATAGACATCTTCTCTTTCCTTCACATGCTTCACAAACCACAGCAGCAATTTTCTAATCTGGTTTGGAGGCTGAGGGGAAGCTGCAGCAGACTTTCACCGCCCACTGCATTCATTTACCAACTTCTTCACTCAATTATCTGCTGCTCTTCGCCCTGTTGCATCTCCAGCCTTCAGTTCTCTATCAAGTCTTTTTTGGGAACTTTAGCTCTTATCAAACCTCTCGGCCTTTTAATGCCTCTCTCTCTCTCTCTTGCAGTATTCAGAAACATCTTACAGTACCTGTATTTATACTTCAGGATGTATCTGTGGTACTGAATGAGCAGATTAGAGGCTGCTGCAGCTTCTCGGTCTCAGATGAACCAGAATCGAAGCTCAGCAGATGGTCTGAGAGGAAAATAGAACCTACAGTCTGTTTCTCTTTGTGAATCCTGCTGAATCTATTACAGCCACTAATTGGTTTCCTTTTCATACAACGTGGCTGCAGTGGCATGAGGCAGAGCACAAACAGGTAGGACCCAGGAAGTGGAAGGACAGTCAGCTGTTGTGATGGAACGGTGGTAGACAGAGCCAAAAATAAGAAGCTGTCAGTTTTCTGTCCATCATGTCCTGACACGCTGACTTTGAGTCGTTTCCTGTGAAAAGCAGCATGTGTGAGCGGTTCACAGCTGACAGGTGCTGTTAGGTAATCGTTCACCTCCATCTGAAGCAGCAGCATCACTATCCTGCTTAAAGCTGGAGCCTAACAGGTGAGAAAGCCCCGCCTCCTTTGGAGCTCTACAGCAGAAACATCATTCAGGGTTTAAACAGGTCCCAGGAAGCTGGACTTCATGTGACTGAACCAGTATTTTTATATCTCGTCTGGATCTGTCAGTTTTCTGCTGAGCATCACTAGAGTTCAACATCTGACATGCCTCCGACACGGAACATACGTGTGACCATCAGAGAGCAGTAGCTGTGAACGCAGCTCTCAGGTCAGGTGGTGGAAACACCTCCGGGGAGAAGAAGAAATCAGTGTGGGGAAGTTATGGAAGACCGCCATCTAACCCTGACTTAAGGGAGCGATGGGGGCGGGGTCTCAGGAGCTCGTGTTGAAGAAGCTAAATGTTTTGTTTGGATCGACGCCTCGTCTGTGGGACTTCGGCTGTGGGCTGCAGGTTCAAACAGAGCAGAGACGGATGCTGCTTCACTCTGAGGAGTTAAAGGAAATGGGGATTTGTATAAAATAAAAATATTTAATATTTACATCTATTAATAGTTTAATCAGCACATTGTCGCCTCAGTCGTATCCTTTAGCCTTCTGACATGCAGGAGTTGTAGTCTGCAGCTACTGCAGCACCACCCAAAACAATTTATATTTATATTTTTATATTTCACAGCGATCGCCCTTTAGAACAGTTTGTTTTTCTCATAAACCTGAATTAAAAACTTCTGTTTAACATCGTATCAGGACGTTTCGTCGGCTTCTGGTAGTAATTTTATTCTTGAACTTTGACCTCTGCAGGATTCAGAGTTGAACATTTTCCTGATTGTAAAACTTTTCTAGTTTTTTTGTTGCCTCCCACCAACATTTATGCTTTTCAGATCTTTTTGTTTCCACAGTAACTAAATAAAAATATATTTGTTGTATTGAGGAAACTTTTTGTTCTTTTTTAAAAAACATTTACATCTGATCTGACATTTAGTTTGTTTCACTGTGTGGTTGAAGTTTAATCTTTAAACTCAGACGGGAATCGCTGCTCATACAGAAAATGGCACTAAATACATTTTATGAAATAAAGATTTCTACATTTAAAGGTCTTTGATCCTAAACGTTCCTGTTGCTTTTTGCTCCTGCAGCCCAGAACCTTCTTTTATTCTCACTGTTTTATTCCAAGTTTCCTTCACGTCAAACCAAACTGATGGTTTAAAGTCTCTAACGTGAATCTGATGTCTGTTCTGCTCATTTCCTCCATCAAACACCTGAACCTCTCACACTTACTCAGATTACATGAAAACTTTAACAGACAGCAGTCGACCAAAAAGCTGCAGAAAGGAGTGAAGCTCAGGGGCTGAAAGTGAGACTAAATGTGAGCAGAGGGAGAAGAAGATTGACCTGGTGCTGATGGTGCAGAACGCTTCGGGCCTCGATCGGGTCTGTGAGGAAGTGCTGCTGTCTTTTTAGTGATTTCAACACCAGTTTGGTGGTCGGCTGCAGCGACGGGGGGGTATCGCATGTCTGCCGTTTATAGGGCAACATGAGCTCAGACGGAGGAAAGTCAGGATGTCTCATGGAGGGGAACAATTGATCTAACAGTGAATGTTGGAGTGAAACGTGGCAGATCTGACCACATCACACTGACTCCCGGTTCCTCTGAATAATACATCATGAAGCGCTTGAAGCAGACTTGTGTTTGAAAAATTCCTGCAACATTTGGTCCATTACGCTGCTTCCTGATGACGATGGCCAAGAAACATGAAGCGACGCCTGATTTTGCTTTAGATGCATCAGGTTTTCATGTTTATGCTGCTTCTGTTTAAAAGACCAGAGGCTGTTGGCTCTGAAATGTAAAGAGAAGCTGCGAGGCACACGAAGCACCACTCACCACATGTTGAGTGCTTTCACCAAGCTGCTCTGAACAGTTCGGCTTTTAAAAGCATCACAAACTGTGGGAGCTGTTTCTGTGAAGCTTTGACGATAGAAACGTGGCTCAGAGACAGCTGACGGCTTAAAATAATGAAAACAATCAAAGGGGAGTAGAAACAAAGCGAAGGGGAGCTCGTATCTGTCCTGATTCATTAGAAAGTCACATTAACAGACTGGAGTTTGGCAGAAAACGTTCCTGCTGATAGTTAAACTGCAGCTGCTCTTTATGCACAACCTGCCTTTAAAAAACAAGCACTTCTTTCATATTTCAGCTGACTCAGAACATTCCTCATAAAACAACAATCTGAAAATCATATCAGTCCAACACTATGCAGGAATATTTAAAGGACTAAAAGCAGGAAACATCAGTGTTTCATATATGTCGTACCTGACTGTCCAGGTGGGGGGATTCCTGACGGGACTCTGGGAAGATGCAGTAGAACCGTGAGAACTCCGGCTCGGCTCCCCCAGCACGGCTCCATGGCGATGGGCTTTGGCACGGCCTAAACACACATAAACAAAGAGTTTATCACCTGCTGCTGCAAGACGAGGCAGGTGATCGTGTTCTGATGTGTTTGTGTGAATTTGTTTGTAAAAGATTTCCAGAACTACACAACAGATTTTAATGACCCGCTCAGTAAGTAAACAGTCTGATTCAAGATGGCCGCCTGAGCTTATTAACATCATCATACAGAAACAGATCGAAGCTGATATTTGGTGTTAGTAAGTGAAAGTCACTCAACATACTGAGTGTTAACTGACCCAAAATTTAAAGAAACTCACAGAAAGTCATTATTACATCAACAATCAATGTGTTTACATTCATCCAAATAAAATCAATCCAACATATCGGAGCCTGAAGGGCGCCACCTGCCTGGCTACTGAGGTATAACCAGGTAAATCTACAGTCACATGACTTCTCAATAATACACTTACCTGGTGTTTCATCCATATACAACATTCCATTAATTAAGCTCAAATATATGCATGATGTCATTCTTAAAACATTTTAATTAGAAACTGAAACTACTTTGATTTAAGTGGTTATTCCTGTTCCATGTGTTTAGTCCCACTGGGATTTTTAGTGTATAATGTGTGTTACTGTCTAATAATATCAAATGTCGAGGATCGAGTTTCCTTTCAGCTGAATACAAAACAAGAAGAGTCACTGAAATATTGATTTGAACTGACCCTTCTGCCACCCTGTACCACAGAGGTCACAAATCGTTTCATGTTCAGGCTTGTGGGGGAGTCAAATGTTCACGTACACATTATACAGGATTATTAAAAAGTAATGGGTCCTATTGCTCAAAGATGACCTGATTCTTCTGATTCTTGGGGAACGTGATGAAAGATAAAATGGTTGACAGGTGTAGATACATTTAAAAAACTTAAAGAGGCCATTTCATACAAATTTCAGGACTTTGTGGTTATTTTTTTAAGTATTAACCAGTAATATGAAACATTTTATATCTAAAAAACGTTGGGAAACACTGATTAACAGACCTTTCAATCTGTCTGCATTGAAATTCGGCTGGTTCTCTCAGGCCTCGAGCAGCAGCTCATTCATATTCATTATTCGAATTTGCTGGACTCTGATTGGCTAACAAACTAGCCTATGAGGGACGGGTAAAATGCAGTAATCATTTCCTTGTGTGTGTAACATATTTAGTCAATAAATAAATAAACCTTAAAACCTTTGAAAAGTATTACTATATAAAGAAAAGTTTTGGGATTCCGCAGGTCTCGATACTTGGAAACAAGATTAATTATAATCTGTTTACAATTACTCTTATTTGCTGATAATGCAACTTAAAATCAAACTGTTTTGGTGTAATTTAACAATAATACAAACGAGAGTTGTAAAGACGCGTCTCACTGATGTCTCGGTGAAGATGTAGATGGTTTCCTTGTAAAAAGATTTGTACTTTAATTTGTAAAAATGTAAAAAAAAAAAAAAAAAATCAGCGAATCCAATATTTTACACAACTTTCTGGGGACTTGTGTTTAAAAATATTACAAGTTATAAGAAAACAGACTTTTCCAAGTTTTATAGAGTTTCATCTCATGACTGTGTCACATGAAAAACATTCATCTTCTGAGTTTTTGGGTTTATAAATTAAAACTAAAATAATGGCAGTAAAAAAAAAAACACTGCATAGATTTGTTCTTTAGTTAGAACTTAAAATCACATTATTCTTTGGATAAACAGACTTTTATTCTGTTTATCTGCCTGTTTGACAGTTTAGTTGTAAATAAAGTTAGAACTTCAGAGTCGAGGTGAGAATTAGCTGATAATTTATTTTAGAAGTCAAATGAATTAAATGTAAATAAGCAGGTTGATGTAAAAGCCATCTGTTTAATAAGAGTAAATATTAAAGTAATGACCTTCAATTCATTTTAAAACGAGGGGTTTCTGATCTTGTGTGTAAAGTGAATGAAACACTCGCAGCTGAAGGATGTTTTGTTCAGAGGACACCGACGTCTCGACTCAACCAACATCCCCTCCAGCGTTATTAGGTGTAAGTGCTGAAGCGTACGGTGTAATTAGAGCCTCCTGTGTTTGTTTAGTGTCAGGAAGTGATGAATTTCTCCCCAACTAAACACAAAACACTGTAACTAGAACTTCTATTAGCAAATTCACTTCCTGATTAATTTTATCTGAACAAAAACGATGAGTCATTGTTCCTCTTGGTGAGAGGATGAGGAGGATGAAGAGATGCAAAATGAACAACAGGTGTTTGTTCAGTCTGTAGCGCGCTCAGGTCATTAACAAACCGCTAACACTCTTATTTATTCACAGCGATGGCTTAAACTTTAAACTCTTAGGATGGTTTCTATGGCAACAGCAGCAGCGTGTTTTACATATTGCAGCAGCAATTTTATTCCAAAGTTTATTCTGTATCTAAGAACCACATTAAAATAAAACACCAGTCAGTAATGTTTACAATATTTAGTTAGTAAAACTTTAAATATTTAAATTTAAAGTCTCGACTGAAGTTTCACCTCAAGATGGTGAAATGTGACAAAGTGCTGCGAGAGTTTAGAGATAAACCTTCAACCCAAGCAGCTGGAACTGTAGGTCACATGATTTAACAACAATAACAAGATTTATTTATTCTAAGTGTCAGTAAACAGGAAGTCAACGTTCCGACGCGGTCCGAGCCTGGAGACCTTCTCTGTGTTCTCTCTAGGAGTTATCCAGTCCTGAAACGTACCGAGTACAGATCTCAGATCAGATTGTGTAGTTCATCTCTATGTGTAATGGGCTGGCTACCTGTTCAGGTGTAACCCCGCCTCTCCCTCATTCAAGTTACCATGGTAACCACCAGTTACTCACTACTTGTTCCAAAAAGTAATTGAGTTTGTAACTGAATTACTACAAAAAAGTAACAGAACCATCCTGTTAATGACGAAACGCGTCTGATTGTTCTGTGTGTTTCAGCTGACTGGCTCATCTCCCAAACTAATCAAAGTAAAAGGGTTGAAGGTAGAGCAGATCAGCTGGTGAGGTCTGAGAGTTGGGGGGCGGAGTCCAGGTAGCCCTTATAGTCAGGGAGAAAATCCTGCTGAGCTGTGCGTGGACTGTAAAAGCTTTCTGTGCTGACGGCTGCTGAGGAGAGCAGAGGTTCTGACCCGACGCAGAGGGAGATCAGGGCCTCCTGCTCTCCTTCATTTATATTTTTAATAACCGGCGTCACCGCAGTCCAGACAACACTTTCTGCTGACTGGCTTTAATGCTGAAATTGGCTTCTTGGCAGAACGGAACGATTCCAGTCCCGCAGATCATTTTATAAAGAATTACTGGATGAATTCCAAAAGGATTGTTGTTTTTAGTCGTCAGGCTTCGACTGCAGAACTGGTGTTCAGCTGGTGCTGTTTCTGAGCTGCAGTCTGGTTTCTCTATAAAACCCTCGCCACTAGAGGCTCTATGTTTATTTAATAATGATTATTATTATTAAAACCTATTTCAGTTTGTTGATAAATTAAAACAAAAGGAATAAAAGCTGAATTTATCAAATGGAAAAATGTTGATTTAATCAAGTTATAAATTAGGTTTCTGTACAACAGTGTCTAGAATTCATTTTTAATATAAATGACTTAATTTTAGGTCATAAACCTAAAAACATCTAAATAAAATACATATAAAATGTGTAAATACATGTTAAAGATTGTTTTACAGCCACTGAACTCTGAATTTATTTATGTTTCTTTTACAAATGAAATAAATCGATTAAAAGTGTTCAGAGAAACAAAATGGTAGAAATCTACTAACTTCCTCAAACTGAAGCTGTTTATACAAAAAAAAGGAGAAAAATCCTTGGAGTTGATGAACAGACTGATTGTCGACGTCCTTGCAGCACAAAGCCGACACACTTTTTGTTAAATCTGATTATTCACAGACGTTTGTGAGCTTTAGTTTTGGGAGAATTGGTCCAAATTAAGCACATTGTTATTGTGAATACTTTCATTAGCTACATCTAAAGCGTTTGACATGAAGTTTTTTTATACTCCAAACAGAGCAGATGAAGTATTTCAGCTTTTCCAAGTACTTTCTAACAACTGGGAGATAAAACTTAAAGGATCTTATCTTGGTTCTCATCCTCTGCAGCCTGCGGCGCCGGCGTAAGGAACAGCAGAGAGTTGGTTACGCTGATGTGTGAATTTTACACCTCGTTCAAAGCGAAGGCGTCGTGTGTAAAGACACTGATACGTAGGTTTGTTTGACTAATCTGATCTGAAACACACTCTAAATCTAAAGATTTCTTTATCCTGAATCTTCCATCTAATCAAACTCGGGTGAGAAGATCAGACTGATAAATATTCACATCCTGTTTATCCTCGTCTCATAACACAGACAGTCCAGTTTTAATGTTGGAATATTTGGATATTTACAGCAGAAGAACTTCATGGATCAACAGGAAGTTAAAAGAAAAAAATACTCTGTGTATTTTTAGATGTGTTGACACTTTCATAAAGTCTGGAAGGAGACATAAACTGTCCCCCTCACATGACAGGACATCAGTTATGATGTTCAGGATTCACCATCAACTCGAAATGTGTGGATTATAATTAAAAGCCGAGTCAGCGTCAGAAAACTAACTAATGAACTCCAGCTCTGCTGAGACGAGCGGTCGGATACCAGCCAGAATCCAGATGCTATAAAAACATCTGGTCGTATGGAACTTGGTAAAAGACAGAAAAAAATACACTAAATGTATTTATATTATTTGGTACTTTAGTCTCTTTCACTATCAGCTGGTTCTGAGTTAATTTAAAAATATTTTTTCATATAAATAAAAACAAAATCCCCATTAATTCTGTTTGTATGTGTTTTATAAATGTTCCCTGCGTCACACGTCGTCAGGACAGTAATGAGAGAACGTGTTCTTAATTCTGAGAACATGTAGGTTGATAATTTTACTACAAATCAGATTTCTTTGAAAGATGATGATTCACTGCAGAGTTTGACCTTTTATAGTTTCTCAGCATTTGTCATTGACCCTCCGTTTATCAGACCACCACTGGGCTCCGAATCTATTCGTCTCTAAATTAGAGCTGAACGTCATGAAGGCTGTTAACAGGAATCTGTCATACTGAAGAGAAAATACACTGTGTGTCAGAACATTCTGATCAGATTCACTAAACATGGATCTATTCTTACAAAACAACATCAAACATACAAATAACGTGCACCTAAAAGTTTCCCATGATGCATCATGAATGTATATTTATTTAACTTCTGAAAGAACGAGAATTATTTAATCATAAATTGAGTGAAATAAGATACAAACAGGATATTAAAACCCTGAACATTTAGATGGTTTAAATGTTAGTGTGACATCATCGTGGAAAAATCTCTAAAAATCCTCAAATTTAAACTGTTATTGTGTAAAAACTGATAAATGGAAATTGTAGTTTAAACATTTTAAAACTTAGAACAGGACTGAGAACCGTCAGGTGAGAGGAACATCTATGACATCATCACCCTCAAATACCATCAGATCAAACTCAAAATCCCAGTTCAGTCATTTAAATTCAACTTCTTCTGATTTTAATCTGGAAATTAACCTAATTTGATGGATTTTATTCCAACATTTAGTTTGTTTAGTACAAAGTTTAAGGTTTTCATAACGTGAAAATGGGATTTTATTTCATCTCTCTCTCCAGGTAAAACTGCACCTTTGTATTGATCACTGTGTTTTGTTGTTTATTTTTTAAACTGCTGCACAAAAATAGATACAATTAATTTTAAAACATCTTGGACAGTAATAAGGGAGCAAACGACAAGCATCCCCTCAAAGTTTTATAACTCTGGATGGTTAAATAAATGTTTAGTCTGATTCTGGGTTTAGATGGTTAATTCTTTCTGTGATGTAACAACTGAAACGCTCGCCAACAGACGCACTTCCTGTTTTATTTTAAGCCCAACCCTCCTGTTAAACAGCATCACAGCTCGGTTCTGCAGCTGAAGGCCACCTCCTCCCTCCTAAACTCCATCAAAGCTTCTCAGTGTGTCTTGGCTGTAATACCGAACGCAGCCAAACTCATCAGCATAAATTGATGTTTCTGCTTCCTCCATAAAGAAACGCCGTTACGTCGTAAAGCTGATGAGCCCGCAGCAGCCAGCATCTGCACACCCCCGCCTGCGAAAACTAGTTCCCACCTTGCAGCTGATTAACGACGGTCTCCTGTTTTCATAAAGCTATTTAAAGCAAAGAATGAATCAATTTCATATGCTGTGTTTTAATGTGGCGTATTTATTCTTCAATTGGATTTAATATGTCTCAGAAGGAGGGCCGGTGGGTGGAGGCAGCAGGAGAACCACGCAAATAAAGAATATTTATGACAGGTGGAGAAATCTACTGTATGTTTTATTAAAAGAAACAACTAAATGTTGAATGCATGTGCTCGGACAACAGAAACAAGCTCACAGAACGCCGACCTTTCCACACAAACACGCCGTTATTAACTCAATAACTCACATCTCTGTCAACATTAACAAGACTAAAACTAACCCATCCTTCTTCATGTTCCGTTCACAGGATGTTTTAATCTTTTTATCATCAGAAAGGTCTGAAACAGGTTCGTCTCAGTCCTTCCGTCAGTCAGTTCAGCGTTTTCTTTCTTTTAATTTAAAATGTTGTAAAATGAGCAAAACAGCTGAGTTTTTTTCTCAAATTTTTAAAAATATTTTTACAGTCTTCTATGAAAACAAAGATTGAGTTCAGTAAATTTATGGTGGAACTTTAGAGACCGAGCTTCAATTTAAAACCTCAAGAACTGGTTCTCCTAATAAACCTGCAGCCTACAATAATAATTATGCTTCTGCTGTTTTTCACACTTTAATTTCAGTCTGAATTCATTTACATGCTTTAACAAAACATTTTATTAATCCTGTCCAAACCTGTTATTGTTTTTCATTATTCCTTCAGTAGAAAATATCACCTGCATTTCAAAGTAAAGCTGTGATGTTCTGTAGATTTAATGTTCAGAAACAAACTAAATAAGAGTCTGTCATGTGTTTGTTCTTCTCTGGTTTCATTATGATGAGTGAACTCCTGAAGTCCATCAAACTAATGATGGAGGTCTTTCAGGTCCCTTTTAGGATGTATTCACACCCTGTTTAGTCCACTTGAATCAAACTCTAGTTCTATTGTCCAGAAAGTCCGGTTGGTTTGGGGAGGTGTGAACAAGCAACCGAACTCTGATTCAGATCAAACAATCAAACTCTAGTCCACCTAAAAACGTGGGTCTCGGTTCGATTGAAACAAACTCTGGAGCGGTTCGTTTGCATGTGTGAACGCAACCGCACCAAAAGCAGGAAGTGACTATATTGTGTAGTCGTCTCAGACGCCTCGTGTAGTTCTCTGTCTTGTTATCTGCTCATTCTGAACCCACTGCTGCAGAATATTGATCTGATATATTCACCAAACACAAAAGAACCACCAGAATCTGCTGCTAGTCCATGTTTGTTTATGTTCACTGTAGAAGGAGACTCGCAGCACCAGGAAGTGCAGTAACACCACAGCGCCACCACAGGCGGGGGTGTAACATGCTCCTAATCTTATTTAGTCCGTTTAATAAAGTGCAGTGTGAATCCAAACCGCTCCAACTAAAAACAGCAACAATGTTGAAACTTTGGTCCCCAATAGAACCGAGTCCAGCGGACTATCAGGTGTGAAGAGCCACGTGTTGAAGGGAATTTGATCTTTTTCTCTTCTTCTCTTGATTTATTCTGACGGAGCAGGTCAGGAAACATCTTTCCAAAGCAAACGGTATCAAACCTGATAAAACATGGCAGTTAACATTTTATTACTGGGTCTCTGCTTTAAACTCTTGCAGCCTTTACTTTGATCTTTGGTTCTGACTTATTTATTTGAACATTTTGTTTCAGTCGGAAACACATTTTTCACCACGTTAAACCATCCGCACCGTCGCTACAGTTACAGATGTTTATTTCATCTTCCTGAAACCGTTTTCTTCTCTCAGAGGAATGTTGCATCACTGGGTTTCAGATGTTATGGATCCTTTACAGCTGCTTCATGAGTGTTTTTACACTCGTCACTTCTGCCTCGGGATTTAAACAGATTTCTGTTTGAAATGAGCCAAATTTATAAGGAAGTTTATTTAATATAAAGTTAAAGGTTTTACGGGGTGTGTTTGTTTGATTTATGAATAAAAGACGGTTATCCTGAAGGTTTCTCCAAACGGAGGCTGTTCCAGAACACAAAGTTTCCCACCTGGTTGCTCATGAATCTCCTTTACTTTTTCATCTCTCTGTTTCTCTGCTGTCTTGTAGATCAATCCTGATTGTTTTCTTTCGGTGGGATTCGGTCCATCATGTTGTTTAGTGCCAGTTTCAGGTTCAGCTGACGAAGCAGGAGTGCCCATTAAGTCCTGAACGCTGTGCTTTGGAATCAGACGCTTCCTGTTTCTCTGCTCGGGGTGAAGTAACAGTGTAATAACAGAATCAGTGTGGATGTTTATCTCATGAGCAGATTGATGTGATCCTTCTCCTGCAGACCGTCCACACAGTCCTGTCATGAAGTCTAACCCTAGAACCTGCTCGCTGAGGCTGGAACGTCTGTTGATGCTTCACTACATCTGAACATCAACAAAACAAGATTCTGTAAAAAACTGGGTGACCAAGACGAGCCGTGGGCTCCTCATTCAGCTACCGGGTCTATGTTGAAAACCTCAGGTTCCAGGTTCCAGCAGGCAGCCATATTGTCTGTTATTTCCTCAGTAAACAGCCTCTTCGTCTTTCCCTCTTAATAACGTGTTTGTTTCTCAGCACTCCTCCTTTTTTCTTCATCGATTCCTCCCTCCCTCTTTTACACTCCATCAATACTGAATTTAGAAGAAAAGGGTTCTAAAGAAGGCCGAGCAGCATAAGCAAAGCATTTCTGGTGATTGTTGTTATTAATGTCAGCACATATATACAGGATGTATAGAGTTAGAGATTCTGTGAGCTTGTTATTGCAGCATCACATGACAGGAAGACAAATATTCTAAACACTAACAGTAAAAAGAAGAGAGGACAATCTGTGGAGGAGAGGTGAGAGAGACGTCCACTCCTTCCTAATTAAAAACAGGACGAAAAACTTTGTTTTTCCTGAGACGCTGAGATGATTCATTCATTGTCTCCAAGATAAAAAGAGGGATGGAGTGAGAGAGAAGTTATGAAGTGGCCCTTCTGTCCTCCGGTTCAGTAATAGGATTGTTCACTTACTGACGTGCTGATTAAAATGGAAATTCAATGAAACGCCTGTCACACACACACACACACCAGTCCCTCCTTCACTCACACACACGTCTGTGGAGTGGAGTTAATATTCAGGTGTGAGGAAACCACCGCGTGACCTGCTGTTCCACACTTGAACACGCACAAGGAAAAAACAGACATGAAATAAACGGGTGGAGAGGAAGGATGAAGGAGAGAGGGGCCAACAGGAAGGATGGAGGAGAGGGGGACCAACGGGAAGGATGGAGGAGAGAGGGACCAACAGGAAGGATGGAGGAGAGAGGGACCAACAGGAAGGATGGAGGAGAGAGGGGCCAACAGGAAGGATGGAGGAGAGAGGGACCAACAGGAAGGATGGAGGAGAGAGGGACCAACAGGAAGGATGAAGGAGAGAGGGACCAACAGGAAGGATGGAGGAGAGAGAGATGAGCAGGAAGGATGAAGGAGAGAGGGACCAACAGGAAGGATAGAGGAGAGGGATGAGCAGGAAGGATGAAGGAGAGAGGGGCCAACAGGAAGGATGAAGGAGAGAGGGGCCAACAGGAAGGATGGAGGAGAGAGGGACCAACAGGAAGGATGGAGGAGAGAGAGATGAGCAGGAAGGATGAAGGAGAGAGGGACCAACAGGAAGGATGAAGGAGAGAGGGACCAACAGGAAGGATGAAGGAGAGGGATGAGCAGGAAGGATGAAGGAGAGAGGGACCAACAGGAAGGATGGAGGAGAGAGGGACCAACAGGAAGGATGGAGGAGAGAGGGACCAACAGGAAGGATGGAGGAGAGAGAGATGAGCAGGAAGGATGGACAGAGAGATGAGCAGGAAGGATGAAGGAGGGAGGGACCAACAGGAAGGATGGAGAAGAGGGATGAGCAGGAAGGATGAAGGAGAGAGGGACCAACAGGAAGGATGAAGGAGAGAGGGACCAACAGGAAGGATAGTGAAGAGGGACGAGCAGGAAGGATGAAGGATTGAGGGACCAACAGGAAGGATGGAGGAGAGAGGGATGAGCGGGAAGGATGGAGGAGAGAGAGATGAGCAGGAAGGATGGAGGAGAGAGAGACGAGCAGATGAAGAGATGAAGGATTAAATAGGACCTGAGAGGACCAGTAAACTGACTCGTCTGAAGAGACTCAGAGTACAAGTCCAGTTTGTCTCCATCCCCTGAAGGCAGATTTGGGTGTGAAGATGCTGCATTTCTGCATAATGTCTTTATCACTTTTTTATCTTAAAAAGTTTCAGCTTGTAATTTTTATCATATTTATCCCAAAACAATCAGCTGTTAGTGTTTCAATTGAACAAAAGTTGTCAACCAGCCAATCAGAACAGTCCACTGTCACACGCTAACCAATCAGAACCTAAGTGGGTGTGTTTTGTGTTATTGATCATCCGATTTTGACACGAAATATAAATCATCTAAATTGAATGTGAAGGTGTTTATCAGCCTTTCTGTGGGAGCTTGTGATTGGTTGGTTTGTCTGTGCTGACGACCCTAATGGAGGCTTTAAACCCAAATCCAGTGGTCAGTTAATAACATGATTCCTGAAGCTGAGACGATAACAGAAATCTGTATATGTAATTTAAAAAAGGAAACGAGATGAGCTATAGAATACCATCACAGCTGATGTCTTTCTGTTTGTTTATCAGCTGGAAGTCATGAACCGTGTTGGACGTGAAGCTTTTACGGAGGAATAAAGGAGGAGAGGATGGAGCTTATCTGCTGCTGGATCTGTGATTACAGGGATGAAGGTACCACTTTGTGCTGGAAAATCTCCACTTTTCTCAAAGTTCAAAGGGATTATTTTTCTTCAAAATACCTGAAGCAGTCTTCTTCTGTTTGTGCTTTGAACTGAATCCTAATCTGACCTTCAGTTTTGTGCTTGTTTTATACATTAAAGAAGATGTCAGAAGGTCAGGAAGGAGTTCAGAAACAAGATGATCAGGGTTCAACTATGAAGGTCAAAGGTCATAAGAAGTGGTTTAACTTGGAGTTTTACACGTGTAATAAAATTAATAAGGAGCTATCAAGGACATGCTGAATTACACAATAACTTAAACAATATGGAGTGTAAAAATCTCAGAAAGACGTCAAACATCTGCCTGAAGAACCGAACGTAACGAAACAGACTGCAGCTCTGGTAAAACACTACAAGCTGCCTGGTGTGTTAAAACCAACTACGTAGATTCTGTACGGCTGCAGCTTGAGTTTCCATCACCTGAGCAGATCTGGATCTGGATCCCAACAGGCTGAAACATCTGAGAAGACAACTTGACACCCATCAGCAGACACAAATTCTTCTAGCTGAGAAAGTGTGTCCTGCAGGTACCTTCTCATTACAGGCCAATAAATCATTTCATTCCTTTGATCTTTACAGATCTGATACATGTGAGAATGTTAAGAAACCCTTTGGTCTTGTTGTTTTCTAAAGTCTCCTGTTAGCGATCAGTTTCTTCTGTAAGCAAAGAATCACATTGATCTTATAGACCAGATTCAGAGTTTTGATTATGTTGTATAAGATCTGCTGGTTCTGATGGGCGTCATACAGGTAGCAGCCTGCTGCTCCTCAGGGATGGTCAAGTTCAGACGAATCATTCCTCCAAGCAGATCATCTGACATTAGAAATAACAAGTGTAGGTGATAAAAACAACCTTTTAAAAATCATTCAGAACTGGATCATGGGGGAAACATCTTTAGCAGAGATGTCCAGACTTTTGTCTCTCCAGCTAATCCAGAGGGACACTGAGACATTCCCAGGCCAGCTGTTGGACAGAACCTCTCCAGTGAGTCTGGCTGGAGGTAACATCCAGGTGGGACATGTCTGGAACATATCCAAAAAGCATCCTGATGTCCACACTACCTCAGGTGGATCTTTCCAATGAGGAAGAGAAGCATGGCGACCCTAAACTCCTCTCACGTATCCCTGAGGATGAGTCCGACTGGTCAGTGCTGGAAGCTCATTTCAGACGCTTGTATTCATGAATGTACCCCACCCCAGTAAAACCAGGTTTTAGTGTTACTGTTCCGAACCACCATGTGATGTTCTACAGGAGTATCAACCACGACAGCCCGACACCACTCGAGGCTTTTAGGAACACAATCTCATCAAACACCGGAGCCCCGCTGTCAGAGCTGTTCAACGATCTCAGTGACCTCGGCTCCAGATCTAAATAGATCAGACTCTTTTCAGATCATTACCATAGTAATTATTTAATCCAGAGACCTTCCCATCACTATGTGGAAACAACAGGTGTCGCGCTCCTTGTTCACTGTCTAAACACACGATGAAATGAGGTGATGATGACTCCATTTGTTTAATGATACTCTGCTGCATAAGCAGGACAACACAAAATAACAGGGAGAATGGAAATGTTCCCTTTACCTCATTAATTATACAATTATGCTAAGCTGCATACCCGACTATGAACCAGATGTTGTGTAATTAACCTCAGAGTGAAGATAGTATTCAGGCCTATTGTCTCTCACCTTCAAGCCTGAAATGAAACCAGGCTGAGATAGAGGAAGGTACTCCAGAGGTTTCTACAGACATGAGAACCAAACTGAACCGAGTGGAACCTGGTCTAAACAAAACTGAAACTAATTAAACATCATGTGGAGATAGCCTCCAGCGATATCTTCTCTTTAACCTTCAGCTGAAGCAGTTCATGGAGACAGAACTTCAAACATCGAGGGAATTTTAAAAAACATTTTTAACTAAAAGTTTTTACTGATGTAATTAAAATGGTTTTAAAAGTCTGAGCTGCTGCAGCAATGATTGGAAACTTTTTATCATTCACACAGAACTTTCACCGTCTCTCCCGGTAAACTTCTAATGCAGAGGCAGAGTGGGGACAACCTGCACCGCGAGAATCTGACAACTTCAATACTTCAAATGTATTTGGAAATTAAAAATAAATTTACGCAAAATCTAGAGTCACCCACCAGCAGCTGTATTTGTTTTCAATGTGGCTCTAGATTCAGAATGTCAAAGATTAAAATCCAGATTTTCCACACGCTGAGCAGTGTTTGAAAACAAAACTTTTAAAAACTATTAATATTAAATCTGTTTTAGTAAAAACAAAATAAAACAGATCAACCAGGTTAAAGATGTAACCGAGAACTTCGTGGAAAAAAACAAACAAATCTCTGGTATTAGAATATAAAGTCTTCTGTTACGTCTCACCGTTTGCTGGATTCTATCAGATCTTTGTCTGATTTCTCTTGAATTTCTTCTTTTAATATTTAGTATAAATAGTTTAATGACTTGAGATTTTTCTTTATGAAGCTCAACATAAAATATAAAATAAAAGGAAGTTATTAGATGGAGATTTTACAGTTTCTATTTGTTTTACTTGACAGTTTTGTTCTCCAGCAGAATGTAGAAAGCCTTTGATGACTGTTTACTGTTCACCAGATAAAACACTAATATTTTCGGTGTTTACTTCAGTGTTCGCCAATGTTTGCTGCTTTGTTCTGACCTGTTGCAGCTCGTCTTGGTCGCCGGCCGCCTCCAGCTCCACGGCGACGGAAGCGAAGGGACGACTGGCCATCTGCTGTCGTTCTCTCATCAGCTGCTGCACAGATAAACAGAAAACAAGAGTGTTTTTCACTTATTAGCAAAGAATTCTCCTTTTACTGCATTTACTGTTTTATTTGAACACTTTGCATCAATATTTTGGGCTTTTATTGTAACGTTATAGATTTTAGATTTCAGAACTGAAAAAGTGTGATTAGAAAGTCAAAATGTTGGAATGTGAGAGTTTATGAAAAGGTAAAGGGAGATTCAAGGGATGAAGCAGGAGGTTTGAGAGGAACATTAAAGTAGAACAGCTGATAGAAACACAGGAGGAAGGTGAAGAGGAGTGGGAAGCAGCAGCTGGTGGGGAGTCGGAGTCGACGAGGAGGAAGGCGGGGAAATTTCATTAATGAGGAAATTCCAGGCAAACAAAAGCACACAGTGAGGCCTTTATCAGCATGAGTCCAAACACAGAGAGACGACTTTCAAATTAACACAAACATAAAAAGAATCCCACTAAAAGTTAAATAAAGACCAACATCAGAGATGAGACGTTTCCAACCCAATTCCTGTGAGGACACAACGTGTTCACTCAGCCTCGTTTCCCGGCTTTTTCCACTTCAATAAAAACATTAATAGGGTTTTGTGTCTACAATCGGCTCGGGTGTTCCCACCTGTTTCACAACCAAAAAACAAAAACACTAACGCAGCTCGCTGGCTGAAAATCAGAATCATCTGCTCTCAAAGTCATCGCAGAAGTAAAAACGTTTGTTTCCTTTCAGATTAAGACTTTAAATGTTGAAGCAGGAAAACAGAAGAAGGAAACAAAGTGGTGGAAGTTACTGGACTCTAACAGTCTGACAGAAAACCTGTTGAGTTCTGGAACCTGTTCAGAATTCAACATCGAGAAAATTTAAAACTAAATGTGTCAAGACATTTTGGAAATTCTGTGAACGGTCACAGTTCATGGGATACGAACTACAGTTACTATGGTGACCTGAATGAGACAGGTGTGTTGTTACCATAGTGACCTGAATGAGACAGTTGTGTTGTTACCATGGTGACCTGAATGAGAGACAGGTGTGTGGCTACCATGGTGACCTTAATGAGACACATTGTGTGTGGTTATCATGGTGACCTGAATGAGACAGGTGTGTTGTTACCATGGTGACCTGAATGAGACAGTTGTGTTGTTACCATGGTGACCTGAATGAGACAGTTGTGTTGTTACCATGGTGACCTGAATGAGAGACAGGTGTGTGGCTACCATGGTGACCTTAATGAGACACATTGTGTGTGGTTATCATGGTGACCTGAATGAGAGACAGGTGTGTGGCTACCATGGTGACCTTAATGAGACACATTGTGTGTGGTTATCATGGTGACCTGAATGAGACACAGGTGTGTGGTTACCATGGTGACCTTACTGTGCCACTGACAGCAGCTTTAACATTTCTGTTGATCTGGACTGTCTCTGATGTTTTTATACAGTCTGTTGAATCAAACAAACATTTTATTTGAACTCAGATTATTAAACGTTGTTGCTGGAATTTAACTGCAGATGCTTTAGAACCTTGTTAAATGTCTTCAGAACTTTTCTGGTTGGATTTGATTGAAGATCTAAATGCACTAAATTAGATCTAATCTGTTTATGTAAAGCTCAAACTTTACAACAACAACAGCTGACTGTTGACAAAATGCCAAGAAAGATGCACAAATATTAAGAGCAAACATGTAGATGGCTGGATGAGAAAGTGCAAAGTAATAAAACTACATGGTGTCCTCTCTTGTTTCTGAATAGGCTGCACACTGACATTAACTGGCTGTCAGGTGTTGTGGGAGCTCGCCGCCGGCTGCTCGCCTGCCGGTGTCAGGCTCTTTAAGCATGAATGAATCCTACACCTGTAGCTACGGCGACACCGTCAGCAGCAGCAGCTCGCTCTGCTTTCACGCCGCAATGCTGGATAATGTGATGTCTTCTCTTGTTAGCTGTCAGTGCTTTGCTAACACTGCTCAGATGACAGTTTGTGCTCCGTAGCATCGCTGTTAGCCTCCTGCTGATGTCAGCTCAGATTTGTAGGAAGAATGTTGGAGCATGAGGTGCTGCGAGCTTCAGATTAGGTGAGATATTTATATATTATCCTTTAAACATTTTCAGAGTATTGTGTTTGCAAAGATTTGAAGAGTAAACTTTAATATAGATGATTTGTTGTTTTCATGAAGTAAATCAGTATTTTCTTAGTTTAAATTCAGGATGTTGGAACAAATTGTTCATTAAAACTGAGCTTGTATTTAAACTAGGAGTTAAAGAGTGAGAGACAGTGAAAAAATCACTTTTCTTCATTGCAGTGTTGCTTTTGAAATCCATAATCTTTACATTTTGTCTCCTTAACATGAAAAATCTGTTAGTGCTTTTAAATAATAATATAGTTCTAATGTTTTAATTTAAAACCAACAGACTCAGATGAACATCAAGTTCATGTTTAACAGTCAGTTTATTTTAAAGACGAAACGACGTTCCTCTTCTGATTAAAAGTTCCTGATTGGTTCCGTGTGTTGGACTTTTTGGGCCAGTATGAATCAGTACTTTAAAACCTGGAGTGTGACTGATGACATTATCCATTTTATTAACATTTTTTAAATCTTCATACACATTTTAATTTAACAGAATTGTCACTCATCCACCATTTGTTTTTGTTTTCCATCAGTCCATTAAAAAGAAAGTGTCTCATGTCTGTTCATCGTCTCTTAGTCGAGTCTTTACCGTTGTGTCTGTCTTCATCTGATTGGTCCGACACTTCAGTTCAGTAAATAAGAACTGATGTTCAAGTAGTTAATAAAGTTTTCGTAACCTCCTTTTTTTACCGAACTATATAAATGATTTCACAGCGTCTCTTTGAAACAAGCCTGAGTGATTTACTTTCATGCACGTTTGGTGCCTCGTTTTTCATTTTAGTGCACGTGTGGTCTGTGCACAGTCCACATCTCAGTCTGCTTCTGACTGACTGAGACCTGATGAACCTTTTGGACTGATACAGTTTAAACTACAGGTCAGTGGACTTAACACAATAATCTTGTATCTAACCTGTAGTTTGTAATTTGATTATTCTCTTCAAACCAGCAGATCCACCTATAAAGGATCAGCTGGACCACCTTGTTTCAGTTTGAAAAACCCTCAGAGGTTTCACAGCAGCAACTATTTTAACACCACCCGAGTATTTAGGAGGTTTTCCGTCTGATTTTTCTCTCCTAAAGCCTGAAGTCCTTTGCAAGTGAGATAAACCAAACGGCTCAAGGTGAGTTTGGTGACCCGTGTGTGTGTTACAGCCTGATAAATGACTGTAGACAGTAGAATTATCTTCTGATATCAGATCCGGTTTTAAACTTTATAACCTCAGTTTCAGAAAAGTTGGGACACTGTGTCAAATTTAAATAAAAACAGAATGCAGTGATTTCATTTGTTAATTCATTTTAAAATGAGGAATATAACAAGTTTGATCAGTTAACAACAGCTCAGATACACGACTGACTACATGAGCATTTCAGAGAGGTAAAGATGGACACTGTAATTGACCTAAATTAAAACTGGCCTGATTCTCTACTGGACATCAATGTATGGGCTCAAGAGCATGTCCAGATATCACTGTATCATGTGAAGAAGAAGAAGAAGCTACATGTGACACCATCCAGAAACACCAGTTAAAGATGGAACATTGACATTCAGATATTATAAGAAGATGCTACACAATGTAAACATCATCCTGTTCTGGCTTGTTGAGACATGTTGTGAAACGTCTCAGTTTCATCATCTGATGATTTTCATGTTCTACTGAGAATAAAATGCGGGTTCATGAGATTTACAAATCACTGTATTCTGGTTTTATTTACATTTTACACAGAGTTACTACTTTTTTAGATTTGGTTTTGTATTTTCTCCAGTATTTGCAGCATGTGCATCCTGACTCTTCACTTTGAGCAAACATACCACCTGTGTGTGTTTGCACTCATGTATTTGGTGAGTGTTAAATGCCCCTTTTGACAAGTCCTTGAGTGGACAACAAGGACAAGACAGCAACCATCTTCTCTGTCTGCCCGTCGGGCTGTAAATCAGCCATAAAACGCCTAATTAACTCTGCAGGGCTGTAAACAAGCAGCGCCGCGATAGGCACCATCAACTGGAAAACAAAGCAGGACACTGAGTGTGTGTGTGTGTGCTTTAGTTTCCTGTAAAGATTTAAACCAGGTACCTAAAACTCAGACGGAATCACACGAAGATATTAAATGAATATTTCTTGTGAGGAATTCATCGTGCATGCACTTCAATATGTTTGGATGTCATGCCTCCTCTTGAGGCTAAACAAACATCCATTCAGCCGTCCTTCCATCCCCGCCGTGTCAGCTGGACGGACAGACGCATAAACAGCCTGGAGCCGCAACAATGAAGCCAATCACATGGCGAATTATGTTTCACAGAATGCTGCTCAACCAAAGTAGCACCTGTGAGTTTGATTTGCCAGTCCTGTTAGATGGATTGGAAATATCTGTAATGTGTTGTTTGCTGATTTCAGAAGCGCTCCTGCTTAAATTACAACAAGTTTAAAAACACCACAAGTGGCTCGCTGCAACTATGACAGCAATTAAACACCAGCGCAGCTCCACCAGCCACGACTATAGTAAATAAAGACATCTATGTGTTGGGAGGTATGAGAATAATGAGGCAGTGTGTATTCTGCCTCCCACAGCATCAAATTGCTTTGAGTACATACATAAAATTACTTTGCATGAAGTGCTGGGTGACACATGCATTTCTGTCTGTAATTACAAAACAACCTTTTCCTCATATAAAAACCTATTAACGGTAGTTTATCTCATTTTTCTGTTCATTTCACATAAACTGTGGCCATATTTAATGTTTTAGCTTCTACTTTCAGCCAAGCCTCCTTCTGTGATGCCCTTGTGCTGCTCCGCCCACTTTGCTCCGCCCACTTTGTTTCATCTGACGTGTTGTGGTTCAAGCCCAATCAGCTCCAGTATATACAGTGGGGCAAAAAAGTATTTAGTCAGCCACCAATTGTGTAAGTTCTCCCACTTAAAAAGATCAGAGAGGCCTGTAATTTTCATCATAGGTATACCTCAACTATGAGAGACAAAATGAGGAAAAAAAATCCAGAAAATCACATTGTCTGATTTTTAAAGAATTTATTTGCAAATTATGGTGGAAAATAAGTATTTGGTCAATAACAAAAGTTAATCTCAATACTTTGTTATATAGCCTTTGTTGGCAATGACAGAGGTCAAACGTTTTCTGTAAGTCTTCACAAGGTTTTCACACACTGTTGCTGGTATTTTGGCCCATTCCTCCATGCAGATCTCCTCTAGAGCAGTGATGTTTTGGGGCTGACGCTGGGCAACACGGACTTTCAACTCCCTCCAGAGATTTTCTATGGGGTTGAGATCTGGAGACTGGCTAGGCCACTCCAGGACCTTGAAATGCTTCTTACGAAGCCACTCCTTCGTTGCCCGGGCGGTGTGTTTGGGATCATTGTCATGCTGAAAGACCCAGCCACGTCTCATTTTCAATGCCCTTGCTGATGGAAGGAGGTTTTCACTCAAAATCTTACGATACATGGCCCCATTCATTCTTTCCTTTACACGGATCAGTCGTCCTGGTCCCCTTGTAGAAAAACAGCCCCAAAGCATGATGTTTCCACCCCCATGCTTTACAGTAGGTATGGTGTTCTTTGGATCCAACTCAGCATTCTTTCCCCTCCAAACACGACAAGTTGAGTTTCTACCAAAAAGTTCTATTTTGGTTTCATCTGACCATATGATGTTCTCCCAATCCTCTTCTGGATCATCCAAATGCTCTCTAGCAAACCGCAGATGGGCCTGGACATGTCCTGGCTTCAGCAGGGGGACACGTCTGGCACTGCAGGATTTGAGTCCCTGGCGGCGTAGTGTGTTACTGATGGTAGCCTTTGTTACTTTGGTCCCAGCTCTCTGCAGGTCATTCACTAGGTCCCTCCGTGTGGTTCTGGGATTTTTGCTCACCGTTCTTGTGATCATTTTGACCCCACGGGGTGAGATCTTGCGTGGAGCCCCAGATCGAGGGAGATTATCAGTGGTCTTGTATGTCTTCCATTTTCTAATAATTGCTCCCACAGTTGATTTCTTCACACCAAGCTGCTTACCTATTGCAGATTCAGTCTTCCCAGCCTGGTGAAGGTCTACAATTTTGTTTCTGGTGTCCTTTGACAGCTCTTTGGTCTTGGCCATAGTGGAGTTTGGAGCGTGACTGTTTGAGGTTGTGGACAGGTGTCTTTTATACTGATAACGAGTTCACACAGGTGCCATTAATACAGGTAACGAGTGGAGGACCGAGGAGCCTCTTAAAGAAGTTACAGGTCTGTGAAAGCCAGAAATCTTACTTGTTTGTAGGTGACCAAATACTTATTTTCCACCATAATTTGCAAATAAATTCTTTAAAAATCAGACAATGTGATTTTCTGGATTTTTTTTCCTCATTTTGTCTCTCATAGTTGAGGTATACCTATGATGAAAATTACAGGCCTCTCTGATCTTTTTAAGTGGGAGAACTTACACAATTGGTGGCTGACTAAATACTTTTTTGCCCCACTGTATTACAGAAATGTTTATTAATCACAATAACAGTTGGACAGACAGTATAAACAACAAATAAAACCAAAGCAATGAGGTTTGGTCTGAGATAAACAACAATAACACTCTAAACTCAGTAAAACTCTTCAGTCTCTCGGTTTGTCTCCTGAATTTAAACAACACAAGCACCAAATCACAACAGATTTACAACACATCGTACCAAACACGCTTTCAAAACCACGTAACCATGGTAACAACAAACATAATAATGAAGAGCTCAAGAACACCTGACGCTTCGAGAATTGTTGACATCATTTAAATAGAATCTCACACCGACAACTTGGATCCAAACAGCAGTTTAACCAGATTCTACAGCTCACGAGCATCACGAGTGTTTTACTGAAGCTACTTTCACCTCTTACAGTCTGTTTCATCAGTGCAGTCATGTTATTAATCACTGAATGTCTTATTTTATCTGTTTAAAGCTGAAGATGGAAGTTTCATGATGCTGTTGCATGAATATGGAGTGAGATAGTATCAATGTACAAAGCTGAAAATTCAACATTCAGCAGCATATCACAATTATTTAAACGCTCAGAATCCAAATTAGATTAAATAAATGGGAATTTGTAGCTTTTTGTTGTGTTTAACATTGAGAAAAAAATATATTTTATTAAAAACAAACATTTAAAATGAGAAGGTCACATTATAAATTTAGATTCTTTAACTTAAGGTTTAATGATTAAAGCTTTTTCAAAATAAAAACCTAATTTATGAAAACTGATGATGAAACATCCAGTTTAATTAAGTTTGAGAGTAATTTTCTGGTTTTTGTAAAGATCAGAGATGGTTCAGTCCTGATCACTCATGTCATGGGAACTGGAGTAAGAGCAGCAGGTAGATCTCGTGGTGCAGAAACACCTGATCAGGTGTTTTCTCACCTCAGACACGTAATTCACTTATTTCATGACAAATACTAAGTTTGTAAAGAATAAACCATCAGCTCTGGAAATACAACGACAGAAACCACAACAACACACGTCTGATTCATCGTGTTACGTTGCATCTGTAGATGTAAAGCACAAAGTTGTGTCCATGTTCCTTCGGTCCATCTGGAACCTGCCTGGATGGTTTAATCAATTCTATAGAGGCAGCGTGTTTAGTCTGATTGATGTTTTAATCACAGGCAGGAGAGAAGCTGGACAAGCTGTAATAACTCTCATGGACTAAGTTTTATTAGTTGGAAGTTCTGCTACACAAACAGCGTTAAAGGTAAAAGAAAAGCTCAGATCAGCACCGATATGACGGAAACTTTCAAAGTAAATGTCTCCATCGTCCTCGTTGGAACTCATGGTTGGTTTGTTTCAGAACATCCTGTGAAGACTTCAGTAACGGCGTGCTGGATGTTTCAGCAGTAAATTCAGATGTGTGGGGGTGGGGTTTGTGTGTGTGTGTGTGTGTGTGTGTGTGTGTGGGGGGGGGATGTTGGAAAGGGCAGTGATGACAGGACATTTTACAGTTAAGGTTTAATGTAAAATCATTCAAGTGTTACAGGGTTTTCTAATTACAAGAGATTCATTCTTTCAGAATTAACTCATACATTCAGGGTTTGTTTAGCGTACACTGGGTAAGTGGCCCCGCCCACACGAATAACCTTCAATCTTATGGGGTTTTTTTTATTTCACTGAGAAGAAGTTAAGGCCTTCAAGATTCTGAGTGGTCACCAGGGAGCTGGTGTGTGTGTGGAACGTTTAAAATCCATGATTCAGGTTTTAATCAACAAACTTCTGTTTGTTCCACCTGTACACAAAACCAGCATGACCGCTGGGTTTCAAACCATCAACCACCTCAACTCTTCTTTTATGTCTACACTTCATACCATGTAGGTCTGTGGGATGCAAACAGAAACCAACAGAATGACTTTATGAAGACAAATAAAAAGAAAAAACAAGCTGAATTTAAACTGGGTGAGAGGCGGAGTTACACCTGGACAGGTGACCAGTCCATCACAGAACCACATCCCTGCACATACACTCTCACATCCAGGGCTGATTTGGACTCAACAGAATGTACGTCATTAGGACTCTGGAAGGAAACCAGCGTACTGAGACAGGAAAAACTCATCTGGGACCAGGACCAGGACTTTCCTGCTGCAGGGCAACGCACCACCGAATATCAAACACAAAGGTGGTAAAAAACCAAAAGCCGACTCTGGAGCGAAAGCGTCATGTAAGGTATTTATAATCACTGTAAAAAACTTTATTTAGAAAGCTGATGATGATTTGAGAGATTGTAACTGATCCAGACCTGAAAACTATTCAACATGCTAATGTCATACACAGTAACTCTGCTAGCAGCTGGTTTAAATCCTTTTACTAAACTAATCATATTTAGATTGTTGTTCCTGCAACATACAGGAAATTATATTATTTTTCAGAACATGGTTGGTGCTGCTGAACTCTAAAAATATACATTTAACCAAATAATAAACTTTTAAGTAGTGTAAACATTTCTGTAAAACCTATCAGAGACATTTTTACAAATAAATTACTGGCGTCCATGACATTTAATGTGAACTGGAACAGAGATGAGAAGTTTTGCCTTTAACTCCATTATAATTACAGGAAGAACTCACCTGTCTCACCTTTAAATGTGTGAAAGAATTGGATTCTATACTAAGAAGAAACACACAAAAACGCCAAAACAAAAGAACGTTTCAGGAAAAAAAGACGTAAATAAAGATCCAAACAGTGTCTGACTCACAGCATTGCTTTGTTGGAACGTTCTAAGAGACATCAAGACAAATAAGCCATTCATAACCTTTGATTGACAGATAAGTTTTCAATTATTCTTTGATTATGTGTCTTTGAAGCTCAGCGTTGTGACTGGAGACCGACAGGATTTCCAGCTCCGGCTCTCAGCACAAAGATATTAGCTATTGAAAGAAGAATGAAGCCACGCTGACGTGGAGTCTGTAGAGACGCCGCCACTCTGATTATTGGATACAACGCAGCTGCTTTTTATAAAGGGTGAACACATGGGTGCACTTGCAAATTTACATCATAAAAACACTTGGCTAAAAAGTCAAATATGTGGTGACAAACAGGTGTGAGCAAAGAGACTGGGACTCACACACACACACATTCCTGCTGTGAAATTTGTATGCCAGTGGAGCCAGAACGGAGAGGCGATAACAAATCTCATTTCCGCCATGTTTGCCAAGTTTCCAGACAGCATTTGTCTTCTGGCCGATTGTGTGGGGAGTGGGATATGAGTCGAGTAAACAAGGGCACAGATATCAGTGTCTGATAGAATCCACCACTTCACAGCAGCTTCCAAAACACTGAGACTGGACAAACACTCCAGAAACATGTTCAGCACCTGCTGCACACAGATCCAAGTTAATACTCAGGTTTCATCAGCGTTAAAGGGAATAAAACACCTGATTCTACCACATAAAGTTCCTTCAGAACCGACCCGTTGGATCACTGAATACAGAGCATTTATCAAATCTTAGTGGAATGAAACTACAGGGACTCGGCTTTGGTTAGACATCTTTATGGTTACCGTGGGAACCTTTTTATTTGTACCAGTTTCCATAGTCTCACATCAGCGACATTCACTCAGCTGGTTTGAAATTTGACTATATTTCAAATCTCTTAATGCTTCAAAACATTTTTTTACAAGCTTTAGACTTTTTACCTTTTTGAAAAGCTTTTTCATAATGAAACTGAAGGATCCAGGAGGCAGATTTCGCCTGAAGAAAGATTCAGTCGCTAGTTCTGTCTCCAGGTCGCCCATCACGTCATGTGTCAGAGTCCTTCAGCTGAATTTAAATAGATTTATCCAGTAATTAAATATATCAGAAGGGCAGCAGCATCCTCATAAATCTCTATTCTAATTCACTCAATATTAAATCAGCTGTGAACAAAGACAATAAAACAACAACAGGAATCTCAAACAACCTTCTGAACTCAACTATTAGTCATGAAAACTACAAGCGTTTCCCAGAACAAGCTGCAGGACTTGACTGTACTAATGTGTCCAGACTGCAGACGCTTCGTGTGTTTGAAACAAAAAACAAGAATGAGAACACTTGAACTGAAATTCTGTTGGTGAAAAAAGAGCTGATGGTGCAGAACATAAAACAATAATAATTAAGAATTTCATCATCTGAAATGCTGCTTTTGTTATAGTCTTAATAAAATCTGGTGATGAAGAAACTTCTAGCTGCAGAATTTTTTATTATGCCACAAATTTTTAGACTTAGTTTGTCTCAGATTGTTTAACTTCTGCTCATCTTTATATCTGAGAGACTCTGTCTCTCTAAAATGCTCATTTTATACTCAGTCATGTTACTCAGCTGATAATGTAACTAATTATTTGTCAAATGTTTCCAGTTGGTTTTTAATTATGCTAATTTTACCTTTTGAGCTGCAAATATTTTGCTCCCAACTATTATTGTCATTTTCTAAACCTGCTAGTTTCTCTTCAGGGTTTCAGGGAACTGGTGCAAATCCCCAACTGTCCTTGGGTGAGAGGCGGGGTTACACCTGGACAGGTAACCAGCCCATAGTAATGTCACATAGAGACTAACAACCATTCACATGCACACAGATGCACCTGCAGGGACAATTTAGAGTTTCCATTCAACCTATTGTTTATTTATCTATTGCTGGAGAACATCCACCCATGCACGAGGAGAACATGCAGAAACATCCTGCCTGGTTTCAAACCCACAACCTTCTTGCTGCAAGGCATCAAATGCACCACCTTTCAGCCTCTGACATGTTTTTGTTCTATTGAGAATCATATTTGGGTTTATGAACTTTGTAAGTCAGACATTTTGCTTTTATTTATATTTTACACTGAGTCCCAACTTTTTTTTGGAACTGGAGTTGTACTAACATCCTCACAGAATCAGAACTATTTGTGAAACATGGCTGCCAAACTCTGTTCTGAGTGAGGCAGACAATCTGATCTCAGCTGAAAGTCTTTAACACATCCTGGCGTGGCGGTTGAATAAATCTCCATTGATTTGGAGAGCTAATTAGCGAGGGCCAGTGAGACACAGAGATACAAAGAAGGCTTATAGATCGGATAGCTTGTAGCTGTAACTCTGAACAATATACACGCACACACACACACACACACACACACACACACACACACACACACACACACACACACACACACACACACACACACACACTCTGGTGTTATGACCATTAATTCACATTTAAGTGTCAGTTACTGCTGGATCTTTGGCAAGAGAAAGAAAAGATGACAGAAATATTCCAGAAGAAAAACATTAAGAAAAATTTATTTGTGTTTGTGAGAAATAAAATTTACGACTTGAACATTTATAAACATAATCCAGAACTTCAAATCCAACATATTTTACAGTTTGTTTCTGCTGAATTCTTTTAACATATTTAATAGCTTCTAAACTGAACAACATTTCAGTTTTAGATTTTTTCCTTCGCTGAGGTGGTTTTCTTATTGGTGGAAGTTTGTCTGACTGTTAACTGAATAACTCCAAAAGTTATGAAGGAATATATATTAAATGTTATTATGTTGGAATGGAGGGATCCAGAAAACCACCATGTGGAAATGTTGAATCTCAAAGTGATTCTTAAAGCTACAGGCATGTTTCAAGGAGTTTAAATATGTTGATAAAATGAATGTAAGATGATCACTTTTATATGTAAATCACATGTTCCAGAACATGAGCTGCTTGGTGGACGTGTCTTTTATTTTGTAAATCATTTTTATCTAAAGCACCGAACAGGAAACTCGTTATCTTCTCCATCTTTTCTTGTTAACTTGAAGTTTTTCTGTCTTATAATAATAAAAAAACAAAGATGGTTCTAAAATGACTTAAACATTCCAAACAGTCTGTCAGCGAGGAGCAAAAACAAAGTAAAAAAAAAAAAGAAAAATAATCATCAGTTACAGCAGATTAATGTAAACTTGTATTTATGATGTTTTGTTCTGTTTTTGTTATTTTGGAGATGCTGATGAGACATTGTTCGTCCCCCTTGTAACCACAGTGTTTAGCAGAGCAGCGACCTGCTTCACTAAATCAGCAGCTGCTGACAAACTGAGGCAGAAACACAAAGAGGGAGAATAAAAACTGAAAGTGGAGTGGCGTTTCAGGGGTCATTCATTACGCCCCGTCACGTTAGCCATCATCACTGGCCCATTCCGACAGTCATCATCCATTCCCATTTTCCACAGAGCAACACACACGTGTTCCAACAGACTGAAAGGATAACGAGCCTGTGTGTGTGTGTGTGTGTGTGTGTGCACGTGTGTGTGTGCGTTCCATCCCGTTTCTTCACATGACTCCAGCAGCTGGAGTTAATCTTTAGTTCTCTGCACATCAAACTATCAAATAACACGTGTAAGTTTCACAACTCTGATCCCGTCTGAATCTACAAGTTCCCACAAAAACATCTCAGCTGAAGTTAATATACAAAAACAATAATCATCCTGGTCCTCGTCTAAACTAAATAAACTATATTTTTACACTGTATTGGCTGCAGATCAAGTAAACAGTTTGTACTGTATAATCCTGGTGGGGAACAGAACCCACTGAGACATGCGGATCAGGACCACTTTAAAAAGTTCCACTCAGGTCTGACTCTCTGGAACACAGAAATGATGGATGATTAAAAACACTCGTGAACTGATGAAGATCCAGATGATGCTCGACGGGTTTGAACCCAACTGAACTAAAATGTGTTTCATCAAACATTTAGTTACAGAAACTTCCAGAAGGATCACGAGATCAATACTCAGAAACAACCGTGTTTCATTAGAGACGACGGTTTTTAATGATTCACAACATCTGGTTTCTTCAGGTTTTTGCAGATGATGATGATTTTTTTTCTTCTTCAACTTCCAGCAGAAGTTTTCAGCTGTTAGTAAATCAGCATGTTGTTTTTCTGCTGCTTCATTCACCTCGAGGTCGACCCGCTTTATAAAACATTTAAAGTTTGAGTCAGTTCAAGTGCTCTTTGAGTCATGGTCCTGGTCTCTCTGAACCAGGACTCGTCCCTGGAGTCAGAGTCGTGGTCTCTCTGAACCAGGACTCGACCCTGGAGTCAGAGTCGTGGTCTCTCTGAACCAGGACTCGACTCTGGAGTCAGAGTCGTGGTCTCTCTGAACCAGGACTCGTCCCTGGAGTCAGAGTCGTGGTCTCTCTGAACCAGGACTCGACCCTGGAGTCAGAGTCGTGGTCTCTTTGAACCAGGACTCGTCCCTGGAGTCAGAGTCGTGGTCTCTCTGAACCAGGACTCGTCCCTGGAGTCATGGTCCTGGTCTCTCTGAACCAGGACTCGACCCTGGAGTCAGAGTCCTGGTCTCTCTGAACCAGGACTCGACCCTGGAGTCAGAGTCGTGGTCTCTCTGAACCAGGACTCGTCCCTGGAGTCATGGTCCTGGTCTCTCTGAACCAGGACTCGACCCTGGAGTCATGGTCCTGGTCTCTCTGAACCAGGACTCGACCCTGGAGTCAGAGTCCTGGTCTTTCCGAACCAGGACACTCTGGAGTCAGAGTCCTGGTCTTTCTGAACCAGGACTTGTCCCTGGAGTCAGAGTCGTGGTCTCTCTGAACCAGGACTCGACTCTGGAGTCAGAGTCGTGGTCTCTCCGAACCAGGACTCGACCCTGGAGTCAGAGTCCTGGTCTCTCTCTGAACCAGGACTCGACTCTGGAGTCAGAGTCCTGGTCTTTCTGAAACAGGACTCGACCCTGGAGTCAGAGTCCTGGTCTTTCTGAAACAGGACTCGACCCTGGAGTCAGAAAACACTCAACAAGCTGATTTTTCACTTTCACAAAGTTCTTGTTTTGTTTTGGTTTGTAGGAGTGAAGTACTACTACTACTACTACTACTACTACTACTGTCATTTAGCAGACGCTTTTAGTACTTCAGAAGTACATATTGTCGCCTCCTACTTTTCATTTAATCAAGGATTTAATAATTACAGCGTGACTGAAGTAAATACAATGAGTTTCTTCTGAGGAGGTAAAAGGTGCAAACTGAGACAGAATTTACTGAAGTAAAAAACATTCAAACATCTGTATGAGATCAGGTTCCTGTTTGTGAGTAGGTGTGTGTGTAGAAACATCTGCTGGTGGTTCTTATTATCACCTTGACAGGTTGATTTACAAGAATTAAACACGCGTACGTCCCTTTGACCGCAGTCGTCCTCACACACAGTCCACAGCGTCCACACAGGCCTTTAAACAGGTACCTCGTCTCACACACACAAACTGCATCATACTGTCCTTCTGTTTCTGTTGTTTGTCTCCTCAGACACTCTGTCCTCTGGTTTCCCTGGGAACACGGTTCATCCCGTCCAGTTAGCCGCGTGTTCCATTATCTTTAGCCTCCCATCTGTCTCCACCGCCTCACAGGAGCACTGGTGGATTTCTGTGACACGCATTACTGTTTGTGGGAAAGTGTGTGTGTGTTTCTGATCACTGCCCCGCCCCGTTCAGGTACTAATGAAATATCCGATTAACTTTCATCAATTCACACCTGCACTAGCGACGCTGTGAATAATCATTATCTCTGACCTCTGTGGTTGGCTGGCTGCCACCCGTCCAATCCACCAATTAAACTTCACAGCTGATGAGCCAGCTGACTGCCACTTCCTGTCTCGTGCCCTGGTAGAGTGGACAGAGGAAGTGACCCCAGCCAGACCTCTGAAGGTCGAGGAGAGCGGCTGTTAAACGGGTGACAATGACACAGATAAACCTCTGCTTAATGGGATCAGAACATCTGTATAACACAGTAATGTGAGGAGATGTTTAATCTTTGTGGACCTAATTCACTGTCAGATGTGATTTCATTCACGCTGAAACAACTTAATGGTTCATTCAGTGGGATTAAAACAAGTCAAAACAACAAATCAGATAAGGGTTTTATCAGACGTCTGAGGGAATGAGAACATGATGCAACAAGAGTTTAACTTCATCCACTTCAGTTAGAAGCTCCACCTCAAAAACAAGGTTAAAACTTAATGTTAGATATCCTATGACTTTTATAAATTCCTGGTGAGATCCATTAAATTCAGATCAGAATTTATTCAACTTCACATGTAAAATGCAGAAAAGTTTAAATTTTAATATATTAAAATAAGATTCTATGATCTGTTTAAAGGTGGGATGTTTCAACAACTGACCAATAGGGACGACTCAAAACCTTAATGTCAAAGTGCTCAGATTATGTGATGGGAGGAGCTTCAGCTTCTAACAGACCAAAGTTATTTCTGTGTTTTCTATGAAAGACTTGCTGCAGCAGCCATCTTGGACTGGGCTGACTCCAAAAGTTATTCAAGTATAGATCGACTTCTGATAATTACAAGTGCAATGATACACACATGCACGCACATGTGCACGCTCACATGCACGCACACGTGCAAATCGGTGGTGGATGATAGTTGCATCGTCCCGTACAGAAACATGTTTCTGATGGACTTTTTGTGGATTATAGTTGATTTAAATGAAATAAAACAAATGATCTGCACTGGAAACTAAACCTGAACCAGAACCGGACCCGTTTACGTTCCCAGTAGCAGCTTCTGATGCCTCTCTGTCCGTGTTTCTTTCTCTCAGCAGTTTGTAGTTGAAGCTGCAGATCACAGCACTGTTCAACAAGCCCCGTCTCATTAACGGTGGCCTCAGGTCGCCAATATACACAACTCATCAAGCAGCGAGTGTATCTGTGTGTAAACCATCACTGTGTTGGTACGTGATGAAGGAGTCAGCAACTTTACCGATCTGCCCGCAGGCCTCATCCTGAGATCTTATAACAAGGAGCCGGTCAATCAATCTCTGATCGATAACTATCTGGAGCCTGCCAACGCAGAGGGGTGTGTGTGTGTGTGTGTGTGTCTCAGCCTGACTAATTCAGACATCTAGACGTATATCGCTGCCTCCTTTCAGTGCCAGCTGTGGAAATGAAAATCCAGCAGCATCTCGTACGAGTTATCAGCGTCCACGAGGGAGAGAGACGTCGATAACGTCCGGCTGAACAAACACAAGAGAAAGAAGCAGCTTGTATGAAGGAACATCAGAGAAACCAACAAACACGCCGACGCAGCAATACACAGAGGTCTGAGAGAGTCCACAACATCAACAGAACCTGATCCACAAACTGATCCTGGATCTGAACCCGTATGTAGATGAAAACACTGTAACAGAAACATGATCTGAAAACTGGAGAATCATTTAAAACTACTTCATGTTCTGAGTTCGTTATACATTTTATTTAAAGAGAATAAGATAATAAACATGTTTATGAACTTTCTTAATGTGCTAAAATTATAAATTCAATACTTTATTAATTCCCAAGAAAACATGAAATCAAATTCAATTAGGAATTATCATTTAAAATAAGATTAGATGTGATTTTTAAAAATAGATTCTGTTTTTTACATAATTACATTTAAATCTAAAATTTCCACAGTAAATAAATTATATATTGTTAAACTGTTCAAATATAAACTGACTTATTGTCTGTTTTTTTCTAAATAATAATGTTTTTATTATTTATTTTTAACTTCCACTTTAAAAGACGATAAAAAAACCCAGACGAGATAATAAACATCTATTTTCTATGTAAAACAGATCATTTGTTTACTAGTAATCAGTAAAAGCTGGTGATAGGAATGAATTTATCAGACTGTTGGACGTCTTCATGTACCTTCTTCCTGTTCAGCGTGTGTGTCTGATGTGTAATTTGTTATTATTTGCTGCCCTTCAGCTTTCAGCAGCAGCTCATTATCTTGCAGATTTTTATCCTTCTGGGTCGTAACAATCACAAAATCATCGATTTGTTCTGCTTCCTAAAACTATCCGACTGAACAGATTTATAAAACTGATTTATTTCTGTGTCGGAACCCAAATATAAGTCAGAGAATGTTCCAAGGTCTTTGTGTTTCTGAATGTGTTGTGACTGTGTCTTATATCATCATCAGCATCATTAGTGGACGAGACGAGTTCTCCTCGTGGGAAGTTTCAGCTGGAAGGATTTCTATCGAGCTTCCAAACAGATAAAATAAGAAATAAAAGCTCAGGATGAATCTTAAACAGGTAAAATATTGTATGAATGAAACACTGAAACAAGATGAAGGTTTTATAATTTTAAAGAGTTAAGACGGTTTGAAGAGACGCCTGAACAGCAGATAAACAGACGCAGGCGACAAACTGTTGCATGAAAACAAAACGTGTCTGGGAATCTGGGACAAGCAGCTGAAGAGACATTAAAACCTTAAAATATTTGTTTTTATTTAGCCGTTATTCCTACATGCAGTTTTTACTGTCACACTTATTCTGACCTGTCAGATAAAAGTACACATATATATAAATATGCAGATATTCTGCTTTGATATTTATTTTTACACTTTCATTTGGGCCTTTAAATGATGACAGAACTGTAAAGTGGCCCTTTAAGACGCGGCTATTAAGGAGGAAAAATTGAGCCCAGAATCTGAACTGAGAGATGAATAAAATAAATTTATGCTGCAGAGCAACTTTTCAGCTCTTTTGTTCCAAACCATTAATAAACAGAGCAGTAATGCACTTCCATTCATCTTCCTCAGAGCCCGATGGTAACTAATATCAAACCCATTGTTGGAACTTACATCTCACCATACAGCAGAAAAATAACCTGTTTTTATAGTTTTATTTTGATATTTCACTTGTTTTAACACTGTGATGTAGAATTTTGGATTATAACGGATAATAATCGGTTTAATATTTAATAGTCTGATTCCATTTTCTTGACTTGTGACCTGTTTAACAACGAGTCAGTCATTCAGGAAACATCTGGTTTCATCTCGTGTTTCAATCTCTTCACAGCATCCGGGACTTTTCTCTGAGCTGTTGTTGAATTTTCGGTTTATTTTTCAGACGTTTTTGATCACATGATGAAACTGAGAGGAATGAAGCTGCTGGAGATCTTGAGGATGAACGTTCAGCTCATCATCTCCTCTGCTGCTGAGTCACTTCACAAACGGTTCAATCCTTCATGTTTGTGTATCATTGTGAACTTTCAGGTGAGTGTCGCTCAGCTCTCAGGAATCAGTCTCTGTTTCAGACTGACTGTAAAAACAACATATAAAACCAGGAAAGACACCGTGTCGTGTCACTGGGTAATTGACCGATGAGGAGCTGTTGTCCTTCTGCCTGATTGGGCAATTGACTCAGGAAGGAGACCTGCGTCGGGCTGTGATTGGTCAGGGGGGAGTGGATCCTCTTCAGAAACATCTGAGAGTCTCTTCAGAAAGATAAGAGCAGATGTTTTCTCTCCACTCAGCAGCAATCACCGTCCTCCATCTGTGTGTGAACTCCTTTTTATTTCTGTCATTCCCACGTGCACAAACACAGCACAACTCAGTCTTTAAAACATGCAGCAGCTTCAGTTCGCTGTTCTTCAACTTGTTTCCATCACATCTGGGTTCAGAACTCAAATAAAACCTGTTCACATTAGAATCCAGACTGAAACCAGACGTCCATCCAGGTTTAACACCTTCACCTCACCGAGACGCCGGACGGATCAGGAATCAAACTCAACATGTTTAATCTCGTTTATTCACTCAAACTAGATCTGAAACTGCAGCTGTGTGAGAAACAACCGACTCCTCTCCGTCATCCAGCAGGTTGTAGAACCTCCTCCAGCAGCCGTCAACCGCAGTGACCATGTTCTGATGGACCTCATCAGTCTCTCTCATGTTCTGGAGGAGTTCTGACCTGCTCAGGTCTCTGAAGGTCCACCAGCATCTCAGTCAGGTTCAGGTCTCTGATGGTCCACCAGCGTCTCAGTCAGGTTCAGGTCTCTGAAGGTCCACCAACATCTCAGTCAGGTTCAGGTCTCTGAAGGTCCCACCAGCATCTCAGTCAGGTTCAAGTCTCTGATGGTCCACCAGCGTCTCAGTCAGGTTCAGGTCTCTGAAGGTCCACCAACATCTCAGTCAGGTTCAGGTCTCTGAAGGTCCACCAGCATCTCAGTCAGGTTCAGGTCTCTGAAGGTCCCACCAGCATCTCAGTCAGGTTCAGGTCTCTGATGGTCCACCAGCGTCTCAGTCAGGTTCAGGTCTCTGAAGGTCCACCAACATCTCAGTCAGGTTCAGGTCTCTGAAGGTCCACCAGCATCTCAGTCAGGTTCAGGTCTCTGAAGGTCCCACCAGCATCTCAGTCAGGTTCAGGTCTCTGAAGGTCCACCAGCATCTCAGTCAGGTTCAGGTCTCTGAAGGTCCACCAACATCTCAGTCAGGTTCAGGTCTCTGAAGGTCCCACCAGCATCTCAGTCAGGTTCAGGTCTCTGAAGGTCCACCAACATCTCAGTCAGGTTCAGGTCTCTGAAGGTCCACCAACATCTCAGTCAGGTTCAGGTCTCTGAAGGTCCACCAACATCTCAGTCAGGTTCAGGTCTCTGAAGGTCCCACCAGCATCTCAGTCAGGTTCAGGTCTCTGAAGGTCCACCAACATCTCAGTCAGGTTCAGGTCTCTGAAGGTCCACCAGCATCTCAGTCAGGTTCAGGTCTCTGATGGTCCACCAGCGTCTCAGTCAGGTTCAGGTCTCTGAAGGTCCACCAACATCTCAGTCAGGTTCAGGTCTCTGAAGGTCCACCAGCATCTCAGTCAGGTTCAGGTCTCTGAAGGTCCACCAGCATCTCAGTCAGGTTCAGGTCTGGACTTTGACCGGATCATTGCAGGACCATGATTCTTCTTCAGTCCTTCTGCTGTAGATCAGCTGCTGTGTTTGGATCATGGTTCTGACTCAGACTGGGTTTTGGTTCTGATGCTGGGTTGATGTGTGAACCGAAGTCGGGTTCTGATGTTCTTTTCAGTTTATTAAACTGCACCAACTTTGTGAGAAACTCTTACAGGCTGATCTCTCATTCTGCTCTCAGAGCTCTCACATTCATTCCATAATAACGTCTAACTTACTTCTAATAATCTTTTGGATATGAAATCTCGTCTCTTGTGCGGCAGCTGGAATCTTTAAAGCCCTGATGGCTAAAATTTTAATAAGCCGGCTAATAAAAGAAAAAAAGGCGAGTATTTAGGCTGTCATGGTTGGCTTGTCAGCTGCAGGGGCTCTGTTGTTTGTTTTGAAGCACTAATAATGGCTGCGCAGACTTATAATTATGAACTTAGTGAGGTGAGGAAATTACTAGAGATGAAGAGACAGCAGGGGAGCAGATTGTTGGAAGGCACATATCAGAGTCTGTTCCTGACTCACTCCAGTTCCAGTTACAGGAGGTGGAAACGAATGAGCCTCCGTCTCAAAACAACATCCATCAATCAAAAAAAACAAAAACTCAAGAAGGACTTTCAGTCTTTCAGCTAAAGTTCAGAGTTTCTTCTCTTCCATTAAAATAAACGTGTTCCATAATGAATCAAATCATCTGCAGGTGGAGAACCTGATCGTTTAAACGTGCATCTGAGTCTCTTAATCTGGAGGTTGTTTGTTCACGCCCACCTGAGAAAAACCCAAAATAAGGTTTTAAGATTTGCCGGATTGTACCCGTTACCATGACAACAACTTAATCTTCTGTTTGTTTCACTGAAAATTTAAACTTATTTTGTCCCTAACTTAAATTTAAAATATCAAATTTATACCAAAATGTAAAAATGCCAATTTTCTTGTTGATCATAGTTTTTTTTTTTTAAATATTTAACAAACAAAAACAGGAAATGAGTCTATCATCGTTCAACCTGCTTCACTGTAACTTGAAGAAGTTTTTCTAACCGACTTCCTGCTCGTCTGCGTCTCCATGAACACGAGCAGACGACAGAAAAGTTCTGGAGACTTTCACAATCTGTCGTGGGCGGCGTTTCTCTACAGTCATGTTTATGTAACAGCTTTGAAAACAGGTTTGGTCATCATGGGCCACATTTATATGTGCAGGATCGAGTCAACAGCTGCTGCTGAGTGAGCTTCCTGCTGCTCAGCCAATCAGGACGCAGAGCTGCTGTAACCCTGAGGAACAGGAGGTAGTGATGGTTTTATTCAGGTAATTTGTCAGAACTACCTTTAAACTGTTTCAAGATCATTTTCAGAAACAAAACAAACTCATTTACAAATAAATCAAAACTGTTAATGTTTCAGTTAAAACATGAAATAAACTGTTTCATACATATACAATAACTCTCTATACTAATTAATGTTCCATGAAACCTAAAATATCCAATATTCTAAGACTTAATGTGCTCATCACACTTTGTGAAAACATTAATGACTCTTTTAACCGATAAGGATCAGACAGGTTGTTTCTCTTCAACCTTTGTTATCAAACGTTTAAATTCTGCATCAATGATTAAATCAGTTTCAGAGACAAGGTGAAGCTGTTGTTCTGATACACACTGACTTCCTGACAACAGCTGGTTCAACTCTCAACATGAAGAGTTCTGATCTGAGAAACATGAATGTTCTAAATAAAAAGGGATGGAGTTTGAAATGAGCTGCAGCTGCAGGTCAACAGGATCGTTCTGTAAAACCAGCTGCTGTCATGAGGACACACGGCTGTTTATCTGTTTGTTTACATCCACGATGACACTGACACTGACTGTGTTTGATCAGCAGAACTTTCAGCTCAAACATGTTCAGCTGTGAGCATCAAAACTGGTTCTGTTCACATCGTCTCTTCTGAATCAGTTTCTCGTTTCTCCAACGCAGACCTCAGATATGATGGAAGCCTTTAGGTGGGACTAAAATCAAAACTCAAAGTCTGACAGCAGTGTTAAAAACACAAAACCAGGTACCTTTTAATATACACTTTGTATGTAATGGAAGTGGGAGGAGACTGTTTGCTTATAAGAATCTGGGACTTGGCTCTCGTCATGTGACCTTTCATGGTCAAGATGAATATTCTGTCCCCAGAATTAAAACTCAGAACTTTCCCTAGATCTTTGTAAAACTTGTGACCCATAAGGAGCTTTAAGGATGTTTCTAGCTGAAGTGCTTTAAAGTACTTTGAGTATTTGAAGGTTTGTGAGAATTCTATGTTTCCATGGTTACCCTAAATGCCACTAAAAGTAATAGCACCCATCTCGTGTCCAAGCTGTACGTGTCGATGTGTCGTGCACGCTGAAGTTCAGTTTGTATTAAAGTTGGCGAGCGCGGCGGTGCTTCGTTCTATTCTTTCATGGCAGGTACTAATTACTGATGTTCTGCAGCTGGAATGGAAGAAGGTGAGAGGAAGTCAAGCTGCAGACAGATTAATGAGCCTGATGCATCGTAGTGGACGGGACCTGCTAGATCTGGATTAGAGTCCGCCACTGATTTTTACCCCAAATTTAATAATCCATCAGGAAACAGAGTAAACACAGTAAAGATGCTCCTCTCTGTTTGTTTTGAAGTATTTAAAAAGTATTTGAAGCGTATTGACACTTATAATAAACTTTGTTTCATGTGGAGACTCGCTGGTTTCATGGTCTCATTAATCACTCTGGCAGGTGTTCTTGTCCAGTCTTCTTCACAACACAATTAACTCTGAACATCTTCTCCTCTTCGTCAGCGTTTCTTTTACAAACATGTTACATTTAAAGTCTCTCCTGTTCAAATTGTTCCTACTTGTTTTTTTTTTTTCAGATTTAGAACTTATTTAAGTTTTATTTTAATTTAAAATGTTTGTCTTTCTGTTTTTATATTTAATGCAGTAAAAGTATGTAAAACACTCAAGTTTGTAACAGTATTTTAAAGATGTTTAGATTAAAAACTTCTACAGATCCGGTGGACTAACAAACTGCACAGATTAAAGACCTGCAATGTAAAAGAACTGAACTTTTATTGCACATTTTAAACTAATCTGGGTTTATAAAGTGAACGAGTGACAGAAAAAAACCAGAGACTGATAACGTTAAATTAAAGGATTGATGAGCTGCAGCAAATAAAACCAAACTTCATATAACTACAGTCATTTATTGTATTTATCAAATCCAAAAACCCTTTTATTTACTTTAATTGATACCTGATACTTTCATTGAAATGTTGCAAGTTTTGTTTTTTCTCATTGTGTCATAAAAAGTTTAAATCTTTCTCCTTCCGACGGAGAGAGAAGCCGCGTGTTTTAATGAAGACAGCAAACCTTTATGCATCATTAAGTTCTACATAATTAAAACCACAAGAAACTCGAGTTTCCATCAGATATGATGGTGTGGACACATGCAAACAGATAAACACAGAACATACAGTCTCCTCTTTGAGTTAATGATGTAAGATGCAGTAAAGTGGTTCAGACAAGCGCACACACATGCACGTGCACACACACAGGATTGTGTCCCGATGGGGGGTTAATGTCATTCCGTTTGGTTGATTGTAGTGGTTTTTCGCCCCTGGAGACTTTCCCTCAAGTTACAAGTGGAGTTACTTTTTATCCTCTTCATCTCCGTATTCAGACACACTTAAACAATCAAATGTAGAAATATCAAAGCAGAGAGTGAGACAAATAACAGATCTGAGTTTTCTCTGCTCTCTAACACACGAGTCTAATATGAGGGAGCAGTTCACATCAATGTGAGAGTTTAAACAGGTTGTGGAGAGTCAAACTGTTACTGATGTACAACAACGCAGACGGTAACAAATATGTCTCTAAAATCTTTTTTTTAAACCTCTCTCACTTCCTGTGTTTAATAATCTGGTGTTCGCCCTCTTACATCTGAGCCCTGAGCTTTCTCACTTCATGATTTACCTGTGAGTGATGTCACAGATCCAGACCAGATCAAACGATGCACCGATCTCTCTGACACGATGTGACGACGCTGCAGAGATCTGGAGCCTATTAGACTATAAATATAATAAAAATATACTGTAACATGTTAAAACATGCAGAATCAAACTTCTGTCTTCCATCTAACCTGCACAGCAGACAGTTGACGTGAGTTGAACCTTCATGTTACAGAAAGTTATCTGATTCCACAGATTACCTCTAAAAGTTAATGAGTTATCAGCAGAATCCGACTGAAGACCTTCAGATTCCACAGAAACCCACCCAGAGGTTTATGAGTTGGTTGATTCTACAGAACAGACGAGGCTCAACGTTACTTACTAAGATCAGCTGGTGGCGGCCATCTTGAATTGTCTGGGTTGAATTAATGATAAATTTTAAACAGAAATCTTGTGATTTTACTTAGAAAAATGTTTAGAGAGACAGAAATGAACATTACAGCATTTTAGAGTGTTAAAGCAAATAAAATGCTGAAAGTTTGTAAGATAATTATATAATAATTAATAATTAAAAATAAACCTACATGACAAAAACAATGTTAAAAAACTACAACAAAATCTGATTTAATACATAAAAATCCTAAAAAACACAAACATTGAGTCAGTGTTTAATTTTTATTTAGAATTCCAGCTTCAGTTTCATGTTGATACTTGAGTTGTTACTGGGTCAACCAGGACCTGGTTTACTGGACCAGACTGGACCTGATACGGGTCTGTTTGGCTGTCGTGTCACAACAAGCATTTAGTGTGACAGATGAAGTCCAGATGTGAGTCACTGACGTCAGACAGAATCTTCTATATATTCACACAGATAATCCCAAATATGAGAGTAAATGTTTAGGATCTTGTTATTTTATCATTGAACATGTTGTTCACGTTGTTTCTTCTAACAGTTTGTTTTTATTTATAAAAACTACTTGTTCTGAGTTACAATCACGACTGATTTAATCTGAAAGTCTGATTGAAGTCACATGATCCTGAATCAAACTTACAAATCTAAAACACACCTGATGCATATAAAACTCAGCTGTAGACACAGAAAACAGAGAAGTCACACGTTCCTCCATGTAAAATACAAACATTGAGTCTGTGAACTGTTAAATCTATTGATCATTAACTCCGTCCGTTGCTCCAGTCCTGGTTCTTCTAATTTCCTGGCGGCTTCCGTCAAGCAGAAAATAGAAACGGCCGAACCTTAAGGAGCTTCTGTCTCTCACCTGTTTCTCTCTCCACTGCACAACCATAATTACCTTCTCAAGTAATCAAAGACAAACTTCTCCGCTCGCAGCCTGAAGGGACCCTGTGTTCAGACTCCGGCTGCATGGAAGCGTGCGGCTGATGAACATTTTTTTCTTTTTAACTATCCCAGACTTTAATGACCCAACAGTCTGAGCTCTCCTGCACACGAGCATGATTGAACTGGAAATAAAGAGATGAAGATTACATGCTTCTCTCTGTGGACTCGTGTCAAGGTTCAACTTCCTCACTGAAGATTTTCTTACCACAATAACATGAATAAAATAAACTGCAGACGTCTAAAGGAACAGAGAGAAAGGCTCGTCGTTTCTACCAGAACATCATATTTTTACTGTCAATCCAAACTCAAATACTTTAGAACCTTTTTAAATCACAAAACAACATTATTTAGAAACTTTCTGGCAGAAGTTTTTCTAAAATGGAAGTAAATACTTTAAATTTAAAAATTAAAAGAATGAGTTTATTAAACAAATCAAGGTTGATGTTCCTTTATAAAGCTGGTTCTATAGGATTAGACAGCTGACATATATCATGCTCTAATCCCATACGGTTCCAGGGAATCAGTCGGTAAAACCTTTTATTATAAAACCATTTTCCCTAAAATATTTTATCATTAGCTTTTAAAAATTAAACAACTGAGTTACTTCTGAAGAAGCTCCTCAGTCAGACCAGCAGCTGTCTTTCTACAGGAACTCGACAAACATGCACTTTATTTTGACAGGGTCCATATACACCCCCTAAAGCCAAAAACATCTGGAAAATTCATCTGGATAAAATCATACTACTAGAGATGGATGGATGGATGGATGGATGGATGAATGAATGAATGAATGAATGAATGAATGAATGAATGAATGAATGAATGAATGAATGAATAAGATAAATAAGATAAATAAGATAAATAAGATAAAATGAAGAATGGTTCAAATAAATATGTTTTTTTTTTTAATAATATTTGATGATGGCTGACACTGAGCTGATCAGGGATCAGATTAAGAGCCTGAAGTCCGTCAGACTGAAGGAACCTGTAGATTAAAATAAAGTCCATGTGTAATAACTTTTTTTAACCTTATTTTATATTTATTCACTAATTTTAACACATTTAAAGCTGCTAACAAAAACCGCTAATCATTCAGAAAAAGGAAAGTATTTACATATTAACTGGCTGCTGATCAGTTTGGAGTTTGAAATGATCATTTCAAGTAAGAAAAATATCAGAAAAACTTCTGGGACTTGTGATTATTTTATCACCCACTTCCATCTATAATCCAACTATTAGCCTTTTCAGTTTAAATAGAAGTCCAATGCATCTCTGTTCTCTATTAAAGCCCTCAGAGTCTTTTTCCACCATATTAAACCATTCACATATCTTCAATTAGGAACCATTAATTTCCCAAACTGCATTTCCACTTTAGCCATCAGAGGGTCTTTAAATCACGGGCAATTACCCTGCCACCACAGCGGTCTGCCTACATTACTGAACCAATCACTCAGACAGAAAAAGGCCCGTCCATTACAGCCGAACAGGGGGAGTCGGGACCCTGCGCTGATGTGACCCGTCCACGCTGGAGGAAAATATCTGAAGCTTTGAAAAGATAATGGCTGCAGATTTTATCTGAAAAGGTTCGTCAGTAGAACAGAATCCAGGTTCTGAATGCTGCGTTTGAATAAACAAAAAAATCTGATTTAAATCTACGAATTCGAAGGTTTTATTTACAAAACAAAGAGATAAATATTCATATAACGTAGCAGGCGACACAAAGATGCTCCTCAGTGGTTCAGCTGATATTTATAACTAAGATTTGATTTGAGGAGAAATTAATTTATAATCAAACAGCAAAACTTCCACAGATCTAACCAGAAATTAGTTTGTTTTTTTTGTGAATTGTTTGGACATGGTTTCTTCTAAACCTTCCTGACGATCACTGAAGGATCATCTTGGAGGGTTTTCATGTTCTTCTCCACTTCTGGTCTAATAAAAGAAAAACCAAAGAACATTGAACGAGTGTGAACAAAAGACGGTGAAGAGAGACGTCCACTCCAATCAGAGACTCAAATTGGGACCATTGATTGTTCTTCTAGCAGCAAAGTCACTCAGGTCATCTTAAATGGAGTGTGTGACATCTCTCTGCAGGTTCATGGAGTTTCCTGCTTGTTGCTAGGCTGCAGTCACGTCTTTGTGTTATGAAGAAAAGGTTTGATTTGATGAAATTTCAGCTTTAACTTTTTCACTCTTGAATCTCCTTTCGGGAACCAATCAGGATTATTTTATGTGTTTTAGCACTGAGCTGAGATGTACAATGTTTAGATGTTTCTGATAGTTGCTGCTGTTTGGACACGCGTGTTAAAATACAAACATCCATGAAGACGGATAATCAGCCCTGAAGATGAAGCTTTGAGTTTAAATTAGTTCTAGAAGTCAGTCTATGTGATCATACTGCAGCTGTTTCACGTGTTATTTGGGTTTCTGTTGGAATACAAAATACTTTTAGTGATAAATAAAAGCTTAGAAAAAATACTGAATTATCAAACAAATGATAAATAAAAAGACTGAATTATGAAACAAATAATATCTATAATAATAAAATCTCAGTTTGTAAAAAGATTCATGAAATATTTTTGCTGTCTTGACTGAAAATTCAAGATCGTGGATACAAGCGGCTGAAGTTAGTTTCCTCTGTGAGGTGGGCGGGTTCAGCCTTAAAGATCAGGTGAGGAGCTCCGTCATCCAGGAGGAGACGGAAGTCGAGCTGCTGCTCCTCATAGAGGAGAATCATCTGAGGAGGTTGGAGCATCTAGTTAAGATGCAGATGGACAGACGGGTGGATTTTGCTAATAGATTGTAACTCTAAAAGCAAAGTTTGAAACAAAGATCATAGTTGATCTGTTTACCGTGACTCGTTAGCGTGACTCGTTAGCGTGACTCGTTAGCATGACTCATTAGCGTGACTCGTTAGCATGACTCATTAGCATTAGAGAAATGTTTCTGTTGAGGATGAATTTCAACTAACATCTGTAAATGTGACCAAGTTTTGTTGGTATTTGCTCATATCAAACGGCTGTGGCAGCCATCTTGAATCAGCTGTTAATCAGCTGGACGATTTAAAACAACAAAGACTTTAATTAAAATCTTCATGAGCTATTTCATTAATGAACACATGTACAAGCGTAAAATATCTGCCATGTTTCAACTTTCAATGACAAGAAACATTTATTGGTTCCATGAAATTTGACAGTAAAATAAACTTCTCAGCAAATTAAAAATCTTTTTCCTTCTTTTATTCATATTTTACCTGCTTGGCGACGTGTTTATCAGGAAACAGTGAATCAAACCAATAATCCAAATACCGGTAGGTCGGATTTCTCTTATGAATCAGATGCAACAGGAAATCCGACTGATTATTCAACCTGCACAATTACATTTCAGCCAACATTCGGGTCTCTGGAGTTCAACTGTTTTCTGATATTTCTGATGAATGCAATTAAAACAAAGTCGAGTTACCCGAAATGCAGAATTAATTGTTGCAGTAAAAAAGTAATCTTTTTTAAACAGAGGCACTAAAACACAGAGACTATATTACTTTGCATTTGTTCCATACACATGAGAATATGCCTGACTTTCAAAATAAGGTGTCAACACAAAGTAGTCAAATTAATTGGATATTATCCACGGGGAGTATAAAAAGTTTTACTCGTATACCTTATAATTACATAAATCTTTCTTTAAAAGAAGTTTTCATGCTCAGCTCCCTAAAGAGGGGGAGGAAAGATTACAGGGGAGCACATGAGTTTCACTAAAGCTGTCAGGCTGAAATTAGATTTGCATTTGTTGAATTAAATCATGACAAATTAACCAGATTTTTCTCCCTTTGCTGCTCGTAATATGTTTGATATTTAAACACAAAAAGATCTTTAGTTAAACAAAGTTGTAAACAGATTGAAATGAAAACCTTCTGGCGGTTCTATCAATACAACTCACCTGCAGGCCTTTATTTTGACAGTTTCTTGTTTAACCCTTTAGGCGCCAATGTTGCAGAATTGAGACAGACACGGACTAGTGAATACCACATGTTGTTCCTCCCCACCACCACTAGATGGTAGTAATGAATGAGATGTAGTTAGTAAGCTGGTAAAGTGAGTATCTTTTTTAATAAATAGAGAAGTTGAGTATCTCGCTGATTACTGTTTTTTTTTATATAAAACATACTATAAAACATTATAATCTGTGTCACCTGGAAAAGCAGATGGAAACAACTATATGTAAATGATTTTGTTCCAAATTGTTGTGAAATGCATTTTATTGAAATTCAGACTGTTTTATGTAAATTCTTAAAAAGTTAATTATTTTCATATAACATGTAGTTCAGAGTTGTTTGGATACATTTTTATACTTTATGTGCATACATTTGGACATTTCAGTTTGTTTTTTAGATAAATACAATTACAAAAAACATTCAAAGTCACATTAATTTAATTATGTCCCTTTATTGCTCGTGGTTTTAAAGCTACGATCTCATTAAATATGTCCTTAAAAATGTTACACTTCCCTCTGTCTATGTTGTCGGTCATTAAAATGTGAAAATGTTCAGTTGAAGATGGCCGCCACAGGTAATTAAGGTTATAACTGAGCTACAGATTTATATAGTAATATACCTGAGAGTCATTCACAACACAGACTGCATGAAATATTCTGACATCTTGAGCAACGTTTCAAAAATCAACCAAACAGCAAAAACTCCATCGTTTTCCAACATCAGTTCAAAGCTGGAGTATTAAAGGTGGCAGGTGATTTCTCAGGTGTTTTCTCCACTCGCTCACCTCATGTCAGCTGACTGGTTTTCAGTGTAAAAAGCAGGAATTCTCTGATATTTGTTCAGGTAAATAAAGTGAGTTGAGCTCAGCTGAGAATCTGTTTAATCTGCTTCCTTAAACAAACAAACAAGACTGAAAACAAGCTGCGCGTCGTGATCTGGGATGAATTACCTGCAGCTAATTGGACTGAGATCGCTTTGCACGCGTCTGTTTGCTTTGTTACATAAAGATTATACACAAACTTCATCAAGTTTATAAAAAAAGAGCTGAATTAACCAACATGAACAACTGACTCCAGATCTCGTTTGATAAGATTAGAACCAGCAGTCACAGATTAAAGAACAAGGATTTGGGTAAATCTGCACCAGTTTAATTATGATGAATGGGATTATATGCCAAACATTTATTGTTGACAGGCATTGTACTTTTCAGATAAATGCTTTGCTGTTAGCACCATTTTAAAATATGCTGTTTCTCTTGTTTTTCCCAGGAAGTGCTGATTTTCATCCACTGGGTTCAAGTGCTGACGGAAAGGTTCAGTGGTGAAGCTGACAGAAGCTGTTTAAAAGCACCAAATCAACAGCATCTTTATTTTCATCTGCTATTGTTTCACCTATCTACTAGATCAATGATGTGTTTGTATGATTTAAATGTATTTTAATTCAAAGTTCTGTTAAACCCACAGTGTGCGCGAGTGTGATGTAGTTTATAAAAAGCTTTTCAGAGGAGGATTACAATCATCATTGTTCACTGGCTTATGATGTGACAAGGATTATGTTAGTGCAAAGATATGTTTAGTAACACAATCCAGAACTCACACCTCCCGCCGGCCTCGTTCGTACGACGCAGCTTATAGATTCTGGACTCCACAGCAGCTTCTGAGGATTAAAGTCCAAACTTCTCTCTGTGACTCGAACTATTACAGTCATTATTATAACTGTTTTAATTTGAAACCTCAGATAAACAACTCCACCACAGGTTTACTGAGACACGATGCAGCTCGGATAAGAAATGACTCACAGAGATCTGAAATTAAATTTTTTTATTTTACTAAATTTAAAGGAATAAAACAAGCAGAACGTTGGTTTCTGATGGTGAAGCGCTTAAATCGTGTTTTATTCTCACCTCTAATTCCACCAGCTGGGAAGCTGCTATGTTTGCTAGGTCATATTTGGAAAATAGCAAAGAAAAAAAAGCAAAACTTTCTAACGAGAGAGATAGAGAGATAGAGAGATAGCGAGATAGAGCGATAGAGAGAGAGAGAGAGAGAGAGAGCGAGAGAGCAGAGCGAGAGAGAGATAGCGAGATAGAGCGATAAAGAGAAAGAGGTAGAGAGGCAGAGAGGTAGAGAGAGAGAGAGAGAGGTAGAGAAAGAGAGAGAGAGAGAGAGAGAGAGAGGGGTAGAGAAAGGTAGACAGAGAGAAAGAGGTAGAGAGGTAGAGAGAGAGAGAGAGAGAGAGAGGGGTAGAGAAAGGTAGACAGAGAGAAAGAGGTAGAGAGGTAGAGAAAGGTAGAGAGAGAGGTAGAAAAAGGTAGAGAGAGAGAAAGAGGTAGAGAGAGAGAGAGGTAGAGAGGTAGAGAGAGAGAGAGAGAGAGAGGCTGAACTTCATTTATATTCTATCCGACTGCAAAGGGATTTTTTTGGTCCCCAAATGACTCAAGTGCTCGTCTGGCAGATATTATTCAAACACAAACTATAAATGAACATATAAGTATAAAAGTTAAATAAACAGCGATGTAGAGAGTCATTCTGTTGGACTTCCTGTACGCACCTTCAAAATTAATCATGTTTTTTACAAGCTGTCAGAAAGTTCTGACTGAAACCGAGACTGATGTGGTTTTAATATCCAGATGTGTAGCACGGACGTCCCGAGCCGACCTCCAGTCAGATCTTTATGACTGACTGGGATCAGAACTGCTGACCCGGTTCGGCTCCTGGTCTCTGTGCTGTAACACATCTGGGTCAGTAGTTTAGTAGAAATAATGTTACTGCACTTATTTTAAACATGAAACTGTAGCTCTAATATATTTTACAAAAAGATACAAATCCAACTAATATTGCTTCTATTATTAGAAATAAAAATCTCTGTAAATGAGATTTCTATTTATAAAAGATGTAAAAATACAGTCATGTGACTGTTACAGCAGCGAGCCGCAGCGAGTCGGATCACCTGCTCAGGAGTTAGTAACACAAACTTAACCAGCAGTTCCACCTTCAGTCAGTGACACACACGCACACGTGCGCACACACACACGATACGGTGGAGGGAGGATTTATATTATTACAAATGGATGGCCTGCAGCACTTTCCGGTAAAATCCTAAACGGAACAGACAGACAAAAACAAGCGTATAAAGCCATCTCATCCACCATATGGCTCAGGGGAAATGTCCTTCCTACGTCCCTGAAACACCCTCCTCTTCCTCTCTGAACACCAGACCCCCCCCCCACCCACCCTCCATCCCGTCTCATCATGTCGCTGCTTTGGAACTTTGCTGGTTCTGTGCTGCTTCACTTCTATCTGAATGTGGTTCTATGAATCTGAATCTGAGGCGACCGCCAGCACTGAACATCTTTAACATCTCACGTTTACATTTCTGATAATCAGCGAGTCGATTTGTCCTGAACTTTAAGATCCAAACTAACCTCGAGTAGCAGCCTGACTGTTTATAAGTTAATTAATTAGAACCAACTTGATTGTTCCCATCAGGACGTTTACTGTGAACTCTGCAACAAGCAGCATCCATTAGTGCTGTTACATCATCACAACATCTGTCACATGACTCACTCAACAACAACGCAGGTGTGAACGTGACATGTGATCATGTGATCCACTCTGAACACTGAACTCAGAATGTAAAAATAAAACATATTTATCTTCTAAAAGCTTTTGTTTGTTTGTGGATGTTTGTGTAAATGTTGTATAAATGCTTCTTCCTTGTTGAAGCCTTCATATTTTTCATAGTCTGAAGCAGGACTGCAGTAGACGGATGTGGACTGGAGTCCTGCAGTGTGATCACACAGCTGCTGCCTGAAACTCCAACAGTTACAGATAATACAGCGACTGGAAATCACACTTTACTTTTCACTGATCTAATGAATTTACAGTGGGGCAAAAAAGTATTTAGTCAGCCACCAATTGTGTAAGTTCTCCCACTTAAAAAGATCAGAGAGGTCTGTAATTTTCATCATAGGTATACCTCAACTATGAGAGACAAAATGAGGAAAAAAAATCCAGAAAATCACATTGTCTGATTTTTAAAGAATTTATTTGCAAATTATGGTGGAAAATAAGTATTTGGTCACCTACAAACAAGTAAGATTTCTGGCTTTCACAGACCTGTAACTTCTTTAAGAGGCTCCTCGGTCCTCCACTCGTTACCTGTATTAATGGCACCTGTGTGAACTCGTTATCAGTATAAAAGACACCTGTCCACAACCTCAAACAGTCACGCTCCAAACTCCACTATGGTCAAGACCAAAGAGCTGTCAAAGGACACCAGAAACAAAATTGTAGACCTTCACCAGGCTGGGAAGACTGAATCTGCAATAGGTAAGCAGCTTGGTGTGAAGAAATCAACTGTGGGAGCAATTATTAGAAAATGGAAGACATACAAGACCACTGATAATCTCCCTCGATCTGGGGCTCCACGCAAGATCTCACCCCGTGGGGTCAAAATGATCACAAGAACGGTGAGCAAAAATCCCAGAACCACACGGAGGGACCTAGTGAATGACCTGCAGAGAGCTGGGACCAAAGTAACAAAGGCTACCATCAGTAACACACTACGCCGCCAGGTACTCAAATCCTGCAGTGCCAGACGTGTCCCCCTGCTGAAGCCAGGACACGTCCAGGCCCGTCTGCAGTTTGCTAGAGAGCATTTGGATGATCCAGAAGAGGATTGGGAGAACATCATATGGTCAGATGAAACCAAAATAGAACTTTTTGGTAGAAACTCAACTTGTCGTGTTTGGAGGGGAAAGAATGCTGAGTTGGATCCAAAGAACACCATACCTACTGTAAAGCATGGGGGTGGAAACATCATGCTTTGGGGCTGTTTTTCTGCAAGGGGACCAGGACGACTGATCCGTGTAAAGGAAAGAATGAATGGGGCCATGTATCGTAAGATTTTGAGTGAAAACCTCCTTCCATCAGCAAGGGCATTGAAAATGAGACGTGGCTGGGTCTTTCAGCATGACAATGATCCCAAACACACCGCCCGGGCAACGAAGGAGTGGCTTCGTAAGAAGCATTTCAAGGTCCTGGAGTGGCCTAGCCAGTCTCCAGATCTCAACCCCATAGAAAATCTCTGGAGGGAGTTGAAAGTCCGTGTTGCCCAGCGTCAGCCCCAAAACATCACTGCTCTAGAGGAGATCTGCATGGAGGAACGGGCCAAAATACCAGCAACAGTGTGTGAAAACCTTGTGAAGACTTACAGAAAACGTTTGACCTCTGTCATTGCCAACAAAGGCTATATAACAAAGTATTGAGATTAACTTTTGTTATTGACCAAATACTTATTTTCCACCATAATTTGCAAATAAATTCTTTAAAAATCAGACAATGTGATTTTCTGGATTTTTTTTCCTCATTTTGTCTCTCATAGTTGAGGTATACCTATGATGAAAATTACAGACCTCTCTGATCTTTTTAAGTGGGAGAACTTACACAATTGGTGGCTGACTAAATACTTTTTTGCCCCACTGTATCACCTGAGTTGCTGCTAATTCCAGTTGTGTGGTAAAAGCTCAGACACGACACCAAGAGACTGAACTGCACTTCCTGATATTAATAAAGTCATGAGTTTTACAAAAGTTTACAAAAAATGTAGAACTAGAAAATCACTCAGAGTTCAGACCCCAACAAGATCAGTTCACCTCATACTGGGATTTACACTAAAAATAACAGTTTCATCTTTGTTGTATCGACATTATCAGATTCACTGACCATAAAAACACATTTAGTGATTGAATCAATATTGATTTGATTATTAGTTCAGTAGTTATTGGTGGTTTTCTTCTGGATGGAGCTCCAGAGTTTTTGAAGGAACATCAGATCTGTTACACACGTCTGATTCCAGAGTCTCGACTATCTGTTGGTGTTTGTTGCAGGTTTATGGAAAAATCCACTATTAGTGTCTTTTCTGGACCAAAGTATCTGGAGTTTTGTAATGATCCAGATTAGACCTTGATCCAGATTGGTCCTTGATCCAGATTAGACCTTGATCCAGATCGGTCCTTGATCCAGATCAGTCCTTGATCCAGATTAGACCTTGATCCAGATCGGTCCTTGATCCAGATCAGTCCTTGATCCAGATTAGTCCTTGATCCAGATCAGTCCTTGATCCAGATCAGTCCTTGATCCAGATCAGTCCTTGATCCACATCAGTCCTTGATCCCGATCAGTCCTTGATCCAGATCAGACCTTGATCCAGATCAGTCCTTGATCCCAATCAGTCCTTGATCCAGATCAGTCCTTGATCCAGATCAGTCCTTGATCAAGATTAGTCCTTGATCCAGATTAGACCTTGATCCAGATTGGTCCTTGATCCAGATCAGACCTTGATCCAGATCAGTCCTTGATCCAGATCAGACCTTGATCCAGATCAGACCTTGATCCAGATCAGTCCTTGATCCAGATAAGTCCTTGATCCAGATCAGACCTTGATCCAGATTAGTCCTTAGTATCATGTAGAACCTGTTGGGTCACCCTGTATTTTTCACCATTTATCATGGAGTTTCATGCAGACATGCAGCCTCTATCTCACAATGATGAAGAATCCTTAAAAACATTCCTGGATCCAGATGGCGATCCAGCTCCTCCCAAAAATCTACCCACTTCTTCCTCTGACCATTTCTGACCTTTACTGAAGATTTCATCAAAGTCCATTCAGAACTTTGAGTTTTTCTTGCCAACAGACAGACAAATACCGGTGAAAATGCTGTCATTTTAAAAAAGCTAGCACAGACAGATTATTTACACATCCAGACTTCCTGGTTCTATAACGAATCACATGTGAGTCTGCAAGGCTGCCAAGTCTTCAACACAAGCAGCTGGAATTCTACAACAAGCAGCAGTAAAGAGTAAAAGAAGCAGCCCTGAGGTAACTTGTAGTAAACCTAAGAAACCACCACATCCTTCCCAAAAACTGAACTAATACAAGAGAAACTAAACCAGGATCAACAAGTTCAGTGAGGCTTCGTCACTGTGCATCACTGATAAACTCAAGTCTTCTATGAAACCTGGTCACATCAAGGCAGGTGGATGTTCTCGAGTCATCAAGTTGTTGAATATAAGTTTTAATCTAAAGTGATGAGACATCCAGTAAACACAAGAACCACATCTGTACAGGAAACACAATGTCCAGACTGAGACGTAAACATCTGTCCTTCCTCCTAACGTGCTGCGACCTGTTGGAACACTTCCGTCTGTATCTGTGTGTTTCTGCTGGACAGCTGTTGGAGGTTGAAGCACAGACGTCACGCCGGACAGTTAAAGTCTGATTTGTTAGCACAGCGGTCAGCCACAGACATCCTGCAACGTTTGGACACATTAAAGCTCTTCCACAAATCTGCACCGCTGACCAACGCCAGCTTTATAACGGGACACACACACACTGTTCAGCTCTAAAACACACTCAGAAACTCAAGAACACACACAAGTAATTTGGCATTCAGCGGTCCAGACAGGTTAATCTCTCCAACTGCAGATTGAAGTGAGCGCGAGCCAAACACTGAGTAATCAGAGCATAACGTCACCTCTGCAGAACTGCTCAGTTTTAATCAAAGCTCCCAAAGCCAGTTGCATTTTATCATTCATTTAAATAGTTTCTCTATAAATACGACTTATTCTGCTTACAAAAGGCTTCCAGCTCTATAGCTCCATAATTTGGACAATTATTTCAGTAAAATCAACTTTACTTGTCATTTAGGTGTTGATATGAGACTGTAAAAGACCACGAGTAAACATTTACAGCAGAATAATTATCTTCACAACTGGCTGGTGCAACAGATGAGCCCTAAACAAACAAAACAGCCTTAAAACTTAAATTTTAATCAAGCGCTCTTCATTATGCAGCAACGCTCCTGTAATTCAGAGTGGAGTATCTCTGAGTATAACTCCTTAATGAGTGGAGGGGAAAATGACAAAACATGTTAATTGGATCATGCGAGAGGAGAGCAAACATCTAATTTAAGAAAATTGATGTGAGAGCTGCTGTAATAGCAGAGAGGACAGCAGAGGTCAAGCAGCGCTGTTAGCTAACGCTAATCTGCTCAGAGTGAGCTTCTTCTCCACTGATGAAGCTGAACGGGAGGCAAAGTCATAAGAATTGTGGAAATCTTATCAGAGTGGGAGGGCGGCAGCGTCTGTGTTGGAGGTGAAATTAAAGATAAGATTTTATTTACTGGAGGCAGATGAACAGACGCTGCTGAAGTGGAGGATTTAGAACATTGTGTTTCTGCTCCTGCAGCTGGAAACGTTTCCAGAGAATTAATCACTTAATAATAACTGTTAAAGTCTCGTCCCCTTCATGTCTGTCTGTCCTGAGCTGAAGGCTGGTCACACTGTCACACCAACAAACATCTGTAAGAGCAGATTAGCTGGATTTTAAGTCTTAAATCTTATTATTTTCCCAGACGTTACAGAAATCATCATGTCTGTTGGTTCCTTCGCCAATCCTAAATTTATCCTTTGAATAATCATATTGAATTTACTGAAGCTTTTGTTTTGTAGCATCAGTTTGAGCTTCTACATTAAAAGATATTGTAAAACATTCGGAGAGCGCAGACGTCAAGCTGCTCCATCATGTGTTTATATATAAAACTAGTGGTTCTACATTCACCATCAAACACACTGTGAGCATCAGATACAACATTTATATTATTAGTTCAGTTACATCAATAATTCTATTACCTAATGTTCCTAAATCTTTCATTTATCTTGTTATTCCACAAACTAAAACCACTGAAAACAAACTAAAAGGGCTGAAGAGGAGAAAATACTGAAGGTTGTATGTAAGTATTTATTGGAGCTTAAAGGACTCTGTTTCCGTCCTTGCTGAACTCTTCTTAACGTTTTATTTGTCTTTTGACTTATTTATTCAGTTGAGAGGAAAAATCGGCTGTGCTGGATTTTAAAATGCAAACTGGGTCTCCTGAGAAGGAACCTTATTAGGACAAGCCAGAGTTTTGTGTCTCTGCAGCAGAATTAGAATTTCAAAGTAGTTTTTTATTATTTAATCTCGTATCCCAAAAATGATTGTTAGTAATAGAAAACGCATGATGAAAAGTAATTAAGCTGCGATTCTAATAATATCCCATTTTCTCTGTGGTCTCATTCCTGGTTGTGATCCATAATTAACAGTGAGATGCGATCCTATTATCACCTTCTGCTCTGGTTCCTCAGTGGACCTGATCTCCGGAGAACCCACCAGACGGAACCGTGAACTTCAGCAGAAACACGGTTTTACATCCTGAGAGCTTCCACATTATTGTTTTACATCAAGTGACAACAAAGATATTATATTTGTTAGATCGTGATAAACTCGAGTGATTTGAACATGTGATGTGATGTTGTGTGAGTGAGAAACTGAATTAGATCCTCCTCAGAGATTTATTTGTGTCAAAACTCATTTCACAGTTTTACTCTTCCTAAATGTGCAACTTGGTGTAAAAAAAGCAGCTGAACAAAGAAACTAAAGACTCATCAGCATTAAAACAGGATCACTTTACATTATTTTATATAATCTGGTAACAAGGTGTTTCTGGTCAAAACCTCAATTCAATCAAAATCCAGTGAATCAAATTAAAAATGATTCTTCTAACAGAAGCAGTTTGAACATGGCTGTAATGACGGTTCCTCCCTGAAAACCCAAACAACAGCAGTTTATCTCTATTATAATCTGGTCGGAGTCGTACATCAACACCAGGAGATGATAAAATAAAGAATTAAGCTCTATTGATTAGCGCTGTTAATTTCTCGCTTGGTGATGCAGCGTTCTCGACGAGGCCGGATCCTGCAGAACCGTTCAGTCCTGCACGTCTCCGACTCGCCCATCGAGTCTTCTAACAGACTGACTGGGATGTTAAAACAATAACACATTAGTCAGAGTTGTGGGTCAGTGGAAGGTTTGGGTTATGGAAATGATAAAAGCTGCTCAGAATTAGTTTCAGGTGATTTTACAGCAGCAGGGAGGGGCGAACGTTTCACCCGGTAACAGAACTCTTCGGTTTATGAGACCGCTGAGAGAAAGAAAGTGACATTTACTTTCTAATCTCAAAAGGTTACATAGAATTTTAAATCTGTGCAATAAAAACTGGATATCAACTATTTGAAAACAGTGTAAATGTGAATCTTTATTTTCAGGTTTAACTAGTTAATCACCTCATGTTGTTGCACCGGAGTCTCCGGTGGTTCTGGCAGCAGAACTGGTGCCACCTGTTGTTTATCTCATCCCTTAATAAATTACATCAAGTACTGGACAGAAACTCATTTATATTTGCATTTTATTATGTGAATTCTTGTGTCAGTGTTCATGACTGGAGCGTTTTCAGTGTTCTGTTGGCTCTGCAGGTCAGATGGTAATCAGGTCTGGATGCTGTGAGTGAAACTTAACTCAGCCTCCCAAAAATTGAATTAATTAGAGTTAATTCATGATTTAACAAGAGGGGCAATTACTTTTTCACACAGGGCCGTGTTGGTGTGCACAGATCATTTAAAAATTGCATTTTGTTTTTATTCCGATTTTCTGATTTTAAAATTCACTTCATAACATCTGTAAGAGTTCAAGTACTTTAAGACTGATGAATTCCACAAAAATAATCATGTAACGTATCGTTTTCTGTCTCGTCATGACACGTTCACAGTTTTAGAAGTTGTGAATTTCCTCTCTGATGTGAGCCAACAGCGTCTCAGACATCTTGATGAGAGAACGACTTTGAATAAAATGAAAGATTCTTTCAACTCATCCAAACTGAAAGCTTCACTTCTAAAAGTGTTTAAAACCCAAGAGTTTAATGAAAAACTTCTTAGATCGAGAGCTGACGATGGAAAAGATCTGAAGTTACACTTGTTTGTGTTTTTTCTTTTGCATGTTAATATTTTTAAGCATGTAGAATCACATAGAAGGTAAAATTATACAAATTACAAAGTTTCCAGATTATCATGGGATGTTAAAGTCTTCTACATGTCGACTTGGTGTTTCGAGTGTTTCTTTAAATGATGCTCCATCACCTGAAAACACTCGTGCTCAGACTCGGACATGTTTATTTGCTCTTATTGGTCTCTGAATGAGACTGAAGTAAATCAGGCTGGTTGTTCTCGTGTGTTTGTGTCTGAAAGGGTCGAGCGTGAAGAAGAAACATGCAGCAGCTGTTGATGCTTTAAGTGATACATCATTCCACTTCGTTTAGCGTCACTTCGTCTAAGTTAATTGGTTCATGAGGAGCACTAATTAAAGGGAATGGCCTTGTTTATCGTCAGAATTTTTCTGTTTATGTGAGAGACTGATGACATTAACACATCCTTCACAGGTTGTGGATGAAGGTATGTATCAGTGTACCATCACATGTACACAGACTGACACGGATTCAAACCGACACACAAAGAAAAAGGCGTGTCCTACCTCTCTGCGTCGTGAGGCCCAGCAGGTCTGTTTGATCTTCCAAACCACAGCAGCAACCAGTAACAGCGACAGGAAACAGCTGGAGAGAGAAGAAGTCCATAAAAATAAAGTCTTAACTCTTAACAGGTTCAATTTATGAACTGAGTTTCATGAAACACAAATCAAACAGTTCCAAAACAAAGTTCAATGTCCACTTTTAGCTAAGTTTACTTTCAAATATTTGTTGAGAAATTTATCCTAAAAAAGAGAAAAAAAACTTCTATTATAACAGCATTGATTTGTTTTAAACATAAACTCCCTCTGGTTATTTTAGGAAACACATTATTGAATTAATTGTCTCGTCAAGATTTAATGTTATGTGTAAATTGGGAATTTGGAAAAAATCAAAAACTTTCTTGGATCAAAAAAGTAACAGAAAACAAATAGATGAGATAAACTGGTCTAATCTGTCCTGGGTCACACCCAAAGACCATCTGACCCCATCTGACTCCAGACAAGCTGCAGATTACCTGGACATTAAAATTTGTTGTTAAATGAAACAAATAAATAAACCGTTCAGGTGAAGAAACGGTTCAGGTGTTGTTTGGTTTGTTTGTCTGGAAACACATTTCTCTCTATGTACAATTTCTTCTTCGTAGGTTTTAATTTCTTCCAACATTCACAGGCTTGCTTCTGTCATCAAACTGCCTTTTTTAAATAATAAAATGTACCCTAATATAATAATGATAATATTAATAATTAGGGAAGGTGACTCCACTGTCCAAACACGATGGAATTTCACTTCCATGTCTTAAGCACATTAAAAACCAACATATGGGCCCCCGACTCCAACATCTACTGAGGAGATGAAAATCACATACAAGTTCAAACATGCAAATGAAATTCAAACTAAAAATGTTAAAATATGTTGACATTTTACATTTAGTTCTTCTGCAAAATGTCATTATGCTTTTATTGCTCTTTTCTGCATTATATAACTGTACCCTGCAAACAATGTCTCCAAATGGAATAAAATTGTAAATTGCATGCATTTCCTGCCTTTAGCCGTCTTTACAGGAAAAAAAAACCTGCCGAATCAGAGCAGCATGTTCACACTAATTTACTGCCCACCAGCTTTCAGAGAACAGAAACGACAAAGGAGAGAGAAATTCTTTAGAAAACCGCAGAGACCACAGGCTGTTCGGGGGTTTTAGGACAGTAAAGAGCAGCGAGAGGTCAACGAGCAACAAGATGCTCTTCAACAAAGAATAAGCTCTCCTGCACACACCCACTGTTTTAAAGTTCAATGTCCGCAGGGCCGAGTCTTCTGGACACACAAAGCTCCTCTCTGAACCACAAAACCTCCAAACAAGCGTGCTCAAAGAGTTAACAGGAAGTGGTGAGGAAACTGCTGAGGGAAGCAGCGCCTGAACAATCCTCCTCTTCATCAGTTAGCTGTGTCAGTGTATGCGTCTTTGTTTCCTCCCATGTCTCTGGGTTTTAGATCTGTAATGACTGTGACATTTTCAGAGTCAGGGTGCTGAAGCAGCAGCTTCTTCAGTCCGCTGCTGACCTTTGACCTGTGTTTAGACACATCACAACCAGGAAACCCCCGTCAAAGTCAAGGACAAGGTAATCTGTAATGAATGAAGATCATCCAGTTCCAAAACACCTGCTGCATGTTTCCTTTTTCTCTCCACATGCAAAATGTTTCCATTTAGTTCATGATGCATTTGAGTTTCTCGGTGGTTAAAGTTGGATTTTAATCTCTGCAACATCTGGCTAAAGTTTCAGCAAATTAAAAGAACTTCTGGAAGTATCCAAACGAGAAGTTCCAATAAATTCAACATGTTTTTCCAGGCAGAACTGGGTCAAGATGGCAGAAACAAAACAAGTTCATTACATGAAATTTAAAATGTTCACAGAATATAAAAGAAGAGTTTGAATACATGAGACACCAAACAAACCAGATAGTAACTAAATAAAACAAGTTAAATTCAAATAAACGGCTTTAACCTGAGTTAAAGGTTTCCAACCTAAAGTTAGTATAAATATGAGGATCTTTATAAATAGTTTATTTTTATTTCTCATCTGATAAACTCTTTATAGCATCTGCATTGGATATTGATTGTAAAGAAAAATTAAAATCCATATTAATCAAATATTAATTTGAAATCAGTTGTATTATTTTATATTGTCGACTTCCTTCTTCAGCCGCTGAATTTCCACAAACTCCCAGAACAGAGACAAAGTAAAGCTAGTGGTAATATTCCATCCTGTCCACCGTTCAGTGGTGCAGATTTAAATCCAATCAGGCCGCTCAGTCCCGCGCTCTTCGTTTTACATCAGCTCTCTATTAATGAGCCACAGGCCCGAGTTTATCTAAGCAGCAGAACGGAGGGACTAATTGTCACTATTACAGAGACATTAGGGAGGACGGAGACAGAAGCAGGTGAATGTCTCAGCTGAATCCCAGAGAACTTTCTCTGAGACGTTTTACTGTCTGATGGGAGGAAAATAGTTAAATATAAACTGGCTGGAAGCACCGAGAGACGTGTTTCTAAAGATGGACGGATAGAAAATGACAGTCTTCATAAACAAAACTTTAATCTAAACAGGTTGCAGGTTCAACTCCTCTGCCACGTTAAACCTCAAGCAGCAGGTGAAAAACAAACTTTCAGGTTTTTCTTGTCACATGAATTTGAAGAGTTTTACAGGAAGTGGGAGGTTTTCTGTAGGTAGCAAACCAAAACTCAGAGAAGCATGTTGAGTGACAGCAACTCGACTCTTCAGCTGCCTGAAGAATAAAAAGCTCAACTAACAAAAAGAGTCTTACGTCATTAAGATTCTTCTGTCAAATATTCTCTCAGAGTAAAAACCTCCTCTGGGTTTCTTTCTCACTTCATCCTTCCTGCATGTGAGTTTTAATTTCTAAATGAAGGGAAAACAGGAAAATTGCCATAATTATATTGCGTTTATATCTCTGCTCTCCACAGTTTCAAATGCTAATTGGTGACACTGCAGTTCAGCTCTGTCCAATTACTTCTAGCTTTCGCTCGTCTGATTAGCAATCAGCTTCTCTCACTGTTTCTAAAGCAAAGTTACTCACAGCTCACTGTTACTCATCACTAAATGACCCAGAAGAATTTACAAACTTCATGAAGTCAGAATAAAAACCTCGAACATTCAGAAAGAAATATTTATATTTCTAAACCAACAACATTCTTCTGCAGCGTTTCAGGATCTTCCACAAATACATGTAGAGTGTGTGTGTGTGTGATCATGGCTATGCTCTGTCTTTTGGCAGAGATGCAACGTCATATTTGTATCTGTGAAAGTTTTAACTTTTATTCTCATAAAGAACAGATACATGTTTTTATATAACCCTTTAGCAGGAAATTTGATGTAAAAGCAGCTGAAATCAGTCTCCAGTACGTCACATACATGTTACAGCAAAACCTTCCTGTAAATGATTTATATAATCTTATTTATATAAAATATACCTGCAGAGGTTCTTTGATGGATTTAAAATGACTCATCAGGTCTGTGGAGTCACATGTGATAAGACTTTTATAAGCGCTCGACACCCAGAAATACTAGTTAAACTTTAAACACATCATATTATATAAAAATGGCCATGTTAAAATCATGTAGTTATAATACATAACCTTTCCTCTCTGGGGATCTGGTGCAGCATTACAGAGAGAAAACTCAAACAGCAAAGTGACTCACACAAAATAAACTCTCCCGGCCAAACCTGACACTGTCCCGTAGAGATGACATCACTGCTACACGCAGGCCTAAAGGTCGCGGATGTCCAGAAGCCAGCCCTGGGCAATGAGATGGCTCACTGCACAGTGACACACAGGCATGAAGAGGAAACATCCCAGCATACATCTGTGCACGCGCACTCAGACACAAACACACACTTGTCTGGTGTCGTAGCTGAGTGGCAGGATTCTGCCTGAAGACAGCAGACTTCCTTCCTGAAAGACGCTCATTAGATTCTGCGTCAGTCTGCTGGACTGTGAGCTGTAACATAAACGAGTTTCATCCCTTCCAAAAAAAAAAAGAAGCCCGGCTTTGTGTTAGAATCATTATACTTTATATTAAGTATTAATGTGATGCTGCGTCGCATCAAAGAACCGCCGTTACAGAGCGGATACGTCACACTTCCTGTGTCTCAGTACAGAAAGGTAAACTGCTGCACTGCTGTGGGTTCTGACCCAGTTCTGACTGTTAAAGCAGCTGTTTCACATTTACAAGGAGGATTCTGAGTCCGCTTTAAGAACTTGGTGCATGAGCAGGTATCTAGAAGTGATTTGTGGGTTCACGGTTCTGAGTGACATGTTAGAACATGAGTTCAGGTCTCAGTGAAACGGGTATTTCTCAGCTTTTATCACAATAAAAATCTCTGCTGGAAACTAACTGCAGCTGTGAGTGTGATCAGCTGATCCACTGACTTAAACCCACCCCCCCACCTGGTTTCCTTCTTCAGGTAATAACCTGAACAGGATCTGGCTGATCTAACAGGATGTCTGACCTGATCCGAGTCACTGAGCCCGACCCAGAACTAACAGACAGATTATTTTATTCCTCAGGTTGTGATAATCCCTGAGGAGGAGCTGAACGACACGATGAACCAACGTTCTCAAACTGTTATTCTAACAGAACATGAACATCATCTAAATTACATTGTTTATTGTTAAAAACAAAGTCTCTTCTGCAGTAGGTGAAACATTCACAGTATTTTTACTTGACTATTTGAGACTGTAGAAAAATTTTAATAAAATATATATTTTGTAATTTTATTGCAACAAATTCCAAATCCCTCTTCTTTCTGTATGACTGTCAGTTTCCTGTTTCTCTCCTGTCTAAACTCTGCCATGTTTTATTCAGCTGCACGTCTTTACCCTTTCCCACCAGCGCAGCTCATTCCTGCAGGTTTTCCTTTCTGCAGCTGAGCAGATGCGGAACGGACCAGCGCTATTCAGGGTTAAGTGATTTGCCTGAGGCGGCTGCCACTGAATGGAACTCTGCACAGTCAGGTTGTGGCCCGGTTGTACCAAGAGACTCTGGGTCCTGAACCGCTGAGCAGCGAAGTTCAACAAGATGCTGCAGGATGATCTGCAGAGATCAGATCATTTACATATAAGAAGACTTACCTGAAGAAGGTGACGAAGAACTGAACCAGGTCCATGATGCTGTTGTGCTGAGAGAAAGCGATCTGAAAGAAAAGGGATAAAACAGTGATAATTAAAAATAGCAAAATAAATATTTTTATTTTAAATTTTTTTTCACAAAAAAAAAAATTTACACAGAACACGGTGTTTAGTTAGTCTCTGCTCTTATTTCTTTACACTAAATGTTGCTGTGATAATAAATATATAAACACATTATAGAATCTGGCTGAGATAATTAAATATATCATTACAGGTCAATTTAAGCTTGAGAATTTTTTTACTGTCATTAACACACACAAACACGTGTTTGTTTTGTTATCCTTATGGGGACCGTCCATTCACTTCCATTGATTTTAGTAACTAGATTTATACCTAACCCAAACCCTTTTACTAACCTTAACCATTACTGATCTATAACTAACCCTAAGACTAACTAAAACTCTATTCACACCATACCTATAAACCTAACCCCTAACCCTAAAAAGGGGAATCCCCCTCATGGGGACCAGGCTTTGGTCCCCAGAACATCTCAAAATTGGTCCTCAGTAGGGTAGAAAAACAAGAACACACACACACACACGCACGGATTACAAAAATTACAACAACATTGCAGCCTGACATGTTGGTCTGTGTGACATCAGAGCACAGAGAGAGAAACTAACTACATACAAGGACCACCCTGCTGGTGCAGCAACCCCCCCCTCAGAACATAAACATCTGCTCTTTGTTTTGTTTGTGTAATTCTTGCCGTCTCTCTTTAACACCCACCTCATCCAATATTGTCATTTAATATTTAGCTTCTTCTGTCTGCTTGTTTCCCAATTTGGTAGAAAAGTCGGTTTTAAAACCAATTTTATGGAATATTGCTGCACAATTTTAAGGAAGGTGCATTTGCCCGATGTGATGAAATGCATGATCAGTAACGTAAACAAAGTGATTTCTATGTCAGGACATGTAGAACCAGATCCAGAATCTGTTGTTTCTGAGTGTTTGTCAATGAGAAATGGACTCAGGAGATGAGATGATGTGAACAGAACCAGTTCTGATGCTCACAGCTGAACATGCTTGAGCTGAAAGTTCTGCTGATCAAACACAGTCAGTCTCAGTGTCATCGTGGATGTAAACAAACAGATAAACAATCAGATCAGAGCAGAAGAAGAAGAGAAAGAAAACAGACCAAAATCCACCAGAAATCTGAAGTTACTGATGTCTGATCAGTTTTACAGTGTTTCACCATCCATGTTGCATCACTTCCTGTTTCAAACTGAGACTAAAGCTCATAAAAACATTCATACCTGCCTCATAAGAGTCAAACACACACACCTGCAGCATGTTTCATTAAACAAAGTTATAAGGATTCTAAATGTTTTACTGAGACCCGAACGAGTCGCAAACCCTTTAAACAAACTTTAAAAAGTGAAGAACATCATTAAAACACAGCTGAACAAATTCATCTCATCTCTACAATCCACTTACATCATGTTCTATTTTTATGAGACAGTCATTTAAAGGATCAAACAAAAGAAACTGTTGCAGCTTTAATTGTATCACAGGATGTTTTATATCACTCAGACAATAAGAATCAAACCTTGATGTGCAGCTGCACGGAAAACAGGAAGTAATGAATGTTTAAATAAAGAAAAACATTTTAAATGTTAAAGTAAAAATAATGCTGATGTTTGGTTTCACATCACGTTTTACTCAGAGCATTTAAAACATGTTTAACATGGGAAACCTTTAAATGGCTCTATTAGTGAGAAAGACTGCTTCTTTGTCTCTGGTGAATCCTTGGAGACCACTTGAGAGAGGAGGAGAAAGAAATGAGGCAAAATGGGTTTAAGAGGTTTACCAGCATTTGTTCAGCAGGTAAAACAGCCTGACAGTGAAAAACCTGCAGAAAAGCTGATTCTGGTCCAGAGGGACTTTGCACTAATACAAGCATCACGGGGAAAAGAGCCTGGCCTTGCAGCCGCGCTTCCAATGCAGCAGTTTACATCATTACCTCCTGACAATATCAAGAGTTATGATGAGCCCCCTCAAAGTAAAATTATACACATACATATAGAGTTAATGGATCACCAGACATTCCAAAACAAATGCAACTATTATTCATTAAAGGCACAAATGAAATTGCACACTCAACAAATTGATCCTAATACTGAACTTTATAATCTGCTCGACATTTGTCAAATTTTTCATTCCCACACCCTTCAGAGCAACACGCACTAACTCCAGCCAAGAGCCATCGTTTCAATTTACAACAACCGCAGTCGTTAAACACGGCTGTAATCAATAAGCTGTTTAGACCACACCCATTTCTTCCCAGCACGCACCACTGCAGAGCCACAAAAACACCACAAACACTAAACTTTAACAGGATAAGTTCATCAAAAACTCATCTCAAAACCAGTAAAATAACATTTTTCACAAGTCAAAATAAATTCCAAAAGAAACAAACCAAACAAACAAAAATATCTAAAGTTTCTGTCCATCTCATGTCTCATTCTGTTAAACACTGAACAGTTAAACATGTAAAAAACAAAATAATAGTGTCTAAATTCAAAATGTCTTTTTCCGACAAGTTGTTTTAACACATAAAAATTCTCTATAAATAAATGCAACAATCTTCTGTCACATCAAAGTGTCAGAATAAAGCTACTAATTTACTGAAACATCTCGACTAACGAGGCGCAGATTGAATTTTTGGATTAAGTTTGTTCAATTAACTCCTCAGAAATTTTATTTCTACAGTTTCTCTCTTTGTTCAGGCCTGTTTGTTATTTACTGTGAACAAACAAATGAAACTTCTGGATGAACCCAACATGCTCTGACCTTTATATGACCTTCATGTGACCTTCTCTAAACTTCTTAACACACGTTTTATTACTTTTTATACAACTTGTTCTCTAACAAGAAGCTTAATGATAAATTCACATCAGCTGTTTGATCCATGAACCAATCGGCATTGGTATTTAAACATCACGCTGTTTATGTCATGTGACCAAGACCAACCTATCAGCTGATCAACACCTCAACATCAAGAAGCTTCAAACAGGAAGTTCTCAGATGGAAACAGTTTCTGAGCTCAGAGGTTCTGACAGCGTCATCAGCAGGTCCAACAGACAGACTGGAGAGACACAGAAAGACATAGAAGTGGACGTCCTTCGTATTAGTGTCCAGCAATGGCCAACGAACGGAGAGCACGAACCGTCTGATCAGTGTTCAATTATAATTAAGCTCTAATATTTATTTTTAAACAACTCATAAGATGAAGTTCATGATTCGGTAAAGAACCACAGAACAATAAACAGGAGAGGAGTTCAAGCTCATGTAGACTGAGTTAAAATACTGTAACTGAAGCGTCTCCTTCAGGATGTTCCTCCCAAAGAATAAATGAGTGAAAGTATTAAGTCGTTAGACGACAAACTGCTGAACAGAAGCTGGTTTTCAACTGAACTCCAGTCTGAGAAAACACTGCAAGAACAAACAGCGCTGAAATAAAATTACAACAGAAGGGAATTCTCTATATAAACACTGCAATAACCTTTATACCACAGCACAAACACAAGAACAATAGAGTGTAATTGTTTTGAGATCATGGGTCAACCGGCTGTTCGGGGATTTCTTTGCTTTGTTTTTGAAGCTCGAACTGCAATTACCACGAGGGGAGTGTCAGGGGGAGAATAAGTGGGAGACAGAGGTACAGATAGAAGATGAGAAGGACAGGAATGATTTAAAGGGGGCTCCAAGGACCCTGCTTCTACAGTGGAGTCATTATGGAAGGCCTACGGTAGCCCTCTGGGGACAAGCTTAGGAGCTGTGACAGCAGTGGTCTGCCTTTTATTTCCCTAACCCTGAACTAAGAGCTGCTTGTTAAAACCCAGGATGAAAGAAAGTGCTTGGATAATCAATAAAAGACTAAAAAACAGAAGAACCAAGAAACAAGGAGACATGAGCTAAAAATCAAACTGAAAAACAGCAGCAGTAAACAGGTGAACAAAAATCCTGATCAGCAAGGAGAGAGTGAAGCAGTCAATAAGTAAACAGGTAAATAAACAAATACTCTGCTAGTTAATTTGGGCTGATTTTAAAAGCTTTTCTGCACTAATGAGAGAAAATAGTCTCACTATTTGTACTTTATTTTTATGTTACGATGTAGAATCAGGCAGATAAATCTCTTTCTATCACATGATTCCAACGACCACCAGAAACTCGTGTTTCTACAATATGACAGAAAACTTTAGACTTATAGTTTTAAAGCTTTGATTCTAAACAGTTTTACCGGCACTTTGCAGATTATTTAATTAAATGACAATATTTCTCAACAGACCAGTATCTTTTTGTCAGGCAGCAGATATTAAAGGACCCTATAGAGCTCCTGAACACATGCTAACAAATGAAATGAAATGTGGTTACAGCACACGCTTCCTTTAAACTTTACATATTCATGAAGACCTAATGACCAAAGTAAGCCACTTTCCAGGAGCTGCTTCCACCTACATGTTATGAAAATGAGTCCAGCTGTCGTTGGATAAACCCACAGCTGAGGCGCCTTTAACAGGTGCTACTTCACAAACACCTCGGCACCAACCTGCAGCTCAGACACGAGGAGAAAACTCACTTTAAATTTTGTTTATTGGTCATTATTATCTGGATTCATCAGAAGACTCAAGGATTTTGTTTTAGTAAACTGTTTTCTATCTGCACATCAGTGTTTACTATTTAACATGCTAATAAGACAAACACATTGCTGCTGCGTTTCTATGTTTCTGTAGTAAAACAAGCTACAAACATTTTAAATAATTCCACAATAAGATAACAAATATATTTCAGCGTAGAACTGAACCACAGCTCCTTTGTTTATATCTCTACTTTTTACATAAACATCCATCTTCTGCTGCTTGTCCGTCAGAAATCCCGACTCCCAGTGACCCTCCAGCTCTTCCTGCTGGATTCTCAGGCCAGAGAGGATATACTGTATAATCCCAGAAAATTCTGGGTCTGCCAGGAGTCTCCTCCCACTGAGACATGCCCAGAAAACCTCCATGGGGAGGAGACCAGGATACATCCTAACCATCCTGGACCACCTAGACTGACTCCTTTCAATGAGGAGAAGCAGCAGCTCTACTTCAAGCTCTAGGATCCAGATCTCATGACCAGGTGAGGATCAGAACTTAGACCAGTAACTTGAAGCAGCATCTTCATCACTGAGGATGAAGCTCTAATCTGTTGGTCCATCTCCTGCATCACTCCTGAACAAATACTTAAATAAATCATCAGAGGTGAAACAGACCAGCTTGGTATTTATGAAACCAGATGACTTTGAGTGCTGAGACAGATGTGACGTGTAGCGGTAGCACATCTGGAATGATACACAATCACCTGAGTTTAGAGGAGATTCGGTTCTACCTGCAGCAGCAAGATGTCAGAATAAAAACAAGAGCATGTGCTTCAAAATAAAAGCATCAAGTTTTAATAAAAGACTAAAGATAATCAATTAAAATCCACATTTAACTCTGATGATCACAGCAGGCAAATTCACTGTTGTTCCTAAAAAAAGACCTTGTCCTGTTTAGATCCTCACAGAGTATGAAATCCTTATTATGACATCATGAAGTTAATTTGTTCTGATGACTTCCTGTCTGGTTAAACGAGGAGCACTCAGCCTCTCTGATCCTCTTCAACCCCATGACACATAATACTGCTTCACTGTGATGCATCAGATAAACCTGCTGCTACCTGTGTGTGTGTGTGTGTGTGTGTGTGTGTGTGTGTGTGTGTGTGTGTGTGTGTGTGTGTGTGTGTTCGTTCTAATCACACAGCTTTGCTTTAATCCAATAAAAAGGACAGTTTGACTCTGACATGATCAAAGAGGGCGTTTGTGTCAGATATCTGATCAAGACGATAAACAGAGTAAATAAGTGACTCAGTGTAATCAGATTACTTCAGTATCGACCTACTACAGAAGCTTTAATCATAAAGACACTGATGATTTTTAAAACAGTATGTACAGAATGAAGATTTTTCATTCATCCTGAACAAAAACAGCTGATTTAAAAACCATTAAAACTTATTTGAGTTGATATTTTCTCATTTTTAGCCAGAAATGTTTGAGTTTTGTCTCCAGTTAAATAACTTCTGGCCAAACTATCTCTATTCAGATCAAAAACTTTAGAGAAAAAGTAGGTTATGTTTCCACAATGTTTGCAGCTCGATCAATAAAACATGGTCTGATGATTAGAATCAAATCCAGGACAGTTCTGGTTTCTGGAGAATGTGTGTCAGAATGAACAAATTAAACCAGTTTTTTTGTTTATATTTATATTTTTCCATCAGAACATTTTAAACTTTGAGCTGCATGAATGTTTGTGATTTTAAAACATGATGAAACTGATCGATGACGGTGAAAATTATTTTTCTACTGTCTGAAGAATCAACACATTGAAAACTAGAATCTCGCTGAGCTGCGACTGTTAGAGAACATTTAGAAAGATAAAATACTTTCATCACATCAAATCAGTATGTAAGACACAAGGCGTGTTCTATACTGGTCATGTGTGATAGTTTTGCAGATTTAGGTGTTGAAATGAAGTTATTTATTTTAATTACGCCTCTTTCTGTTCACAGTTTACACTCATTTCATTTACAGTTTCATTTAAGTTGTTTTCTGCTTATTGAACTTCTAACAAATTAAGAAATATTAAAATAACTTGTTAAGCAACATGAGAGAGATTCCATAAAACTCATGCAGGAAACAGTTTCCAGACATTTTAGAAACTCCTTTCTAGAAAGAGGTTTGTAATTAACGTCAACAGTCACAGTCAGGTGAGATCTAAGCTCCGCCCACTGCTGTTGTACAAATATGAAGCTCCTGTTTACAGGAACCTGTGCAACCTGTTTACCGGTGCAGCCATGTCGTATACTTGGAAGTGGAGTTTGAAGAGACAGTCTCTACTCACCTCACAGAATAACAGCGTTTATTCAAATAGAAAATTAATTACAATATAAAATAAATATTAAACCAAATAGAGCAACACTGAGGTGTTAATGACAGACAAGCTTGTTGTAGTTTGGGTTGGAGTTCATTAGTTATTAGTGTGAATGCAGTCAGGCTTCACGTGCACGGTCCAGTCAGGCTTCACGTGCATGGTCCAGTCAGGCTTCACGTGCACGGTCCAGTCAGGCTTCACGTGCACGGTCCACTCAGGCTTCATGTGCATGGTCCAGTCAGGCTTCACGTGCACGCGTTCCACATGTGAACATGTGTGCATGGATTCTTAACTTTCAAACAGAAGTGAATTCCAACCGTCACTGTCTGGAGATCCATGTTCAAGTTTGATTTGTAATAAAACACAAGAGCTAAAACAAAACCTTCAAAATAAAAGCCCCTGTGATATAATAGAGTTTCTAAATGTGAAGCAACTGCTGTACAGTTAATAGTTAATAATTAAGTTATTGGTTAGTTATTAAAATACATGAGGCAAACTTTGGAACCATTTCCTGTTTAGATCATAAAGTTGTTTAAGTGCTGACTGATATGGCGGTCCACAAAACAGGTCATGAGTTTTTACTCGTCATTTCATAACGTTTTAGGATCTGATTTTTGGGAAAAAAAACTTTTTTTGAGGGGACAGCAAATGTTCCCCGAGGGAAAAATAAATTTCCTGAGAATTTGGACTGCAGCTGATGAGATTTGTTTGCTTGGGTTTGTTGTTTGCATCCACTGTGTGTGTGCGCGTGTGCGTGCAGGTTTGTTGGATCTGATACATCAGACCGGGTCATTATCAAGTCTCAGAACTATTCCTCCTGCTCGTCCCGCTCCACCATCGGAAGCCACCAAGGTCACTGAAGTGAACGCTGAGCGCTTCTCATGTTACATGCAGGCCTGTCTGACATGGAGGCAAGATTAGCTTCAGTGTGGTAATTATCATATCACCTTTCCACCAGCTGATATATGGAGCTCTGATAATGCAGCATTAATGGGAAATGCATATGAACGGAGCGATCGATGGACAAATGACCCGAAACGAGGAGCAGGACACTCTGCTAACATTTATAGATGACTGTGATAAGACGAGCTCGATGGCTCTGAGTTTCATAAACATGTTTCCAAAAATCTATCAGAAACAAGGTGATGTTAAAATCAAACCACTGAAATAATGCTGAGTGAAACCTCGTGTCCTGAAAGACTTCCTTCTCATTTATCTTCTCACGTGTCTCGCTGCTTTCTGTCTTTACCTGTCTACTCTGTCTCACTCTGTCAATTAGTTCATCTCTATATTTTCAAACACTGGACAGTTTGACTGGAACCTTCTTGTCTCGTCACTACTTGGATTCATCCATCGGCACAAACTGCAGGTTCTGCTCAACAATCTAAAAATATCACCGCATTGAATATTAAATGTAATTGGAGATTTAATCTGAGGATGGATAAAAGATGGAGGACAACAGATTATTAGGTGTGACAGCAGGTTTGTTCAGTCAGGAACATTCCACAGAGACAAACTGAACATTATCAGTTAGATTATAAACCAGCATCAAACATCCTGCTGGTTAGTCGTTATGGTGAACACATTCTGCACGTGCACACTGAACATCGAGTACATAAAAGAAATGCATGTGGGGAAGTTATGATTGAAAACAAATCAGAACTTCAGACTTTTCAGGCTTTGGAGGCGGGGCCTGTGGCTGATGTGTCGTGTCCTCTGATTGGTCAGTTTCTGTCATCTCTCCTCTCTGTACTTTATTGATGCTGGACAAAACAAAAGTACAAAAAAACTTTCTCCAAAGTGTCAACAGATGCTAATCAAACATAAATAATAAATCTGACTGATATAACACATGACATATTTGTTCTGATGGGACAACAGTAGCTCATGCAACATCTTGTGAGTAGTCTGAATTAAAAAGTGCACGTACGCACCGAGAACTAGCGAGAACCAGAACTGTTTCTGTTCTCGTCCTCATGAAGGTCGTTATCAGTCAGTTTTAAAGCAGCTGAACTTTAGAGTGAAACAAACCTCAGTAACAGGTGAAGCAGCAGGAACTGATGTCTGCAAACCTCAAAGAACTGAACCAAGAACTGAAGAGCGGGTCAGAACTCCTCCAGAACTGATAGAGATCCAACAACAGACTGAGTTCCAGCTGAAGGAGGTTCTGATGGATCACCAGGTGAAAAGAACATTTCCTGGAGTAAAAGTTCCTTCAGCTGAAGGTTGAAGCAGCAGATGTTTTTATCTGACAGGAAACTTCTCATGAAGATCATGGAACCAAATCAAACAGCAGCTGTTTCTGATTGAAGAACTTCTGATTTATTTTGTTCCACAAACACTTTGAGTGAAAATCCAGATTATTGATGATCTGAGAAGATGTTCCATTCAAACTAACCCTGAAGCATCTGCTGTCAGAAGATCATTAAACTTCACATCATCCACTTCATGTCACATTTAGTTTGGAGCATCTGGACAGATTATTAACCAGATATAAAACTGATCAAATCAATCAGATCAGATCAATACATCTCCAATTTCCTGTTTCACATCACTGACTTTCAAACTGACCAATAAGGTTTAATGTCCACTTTGTTTTCAGCTTGAAGAACCAATCAGATCAGATGTTTCCTCACTGAGATCTTCACTGGGAGGAGCTTTAGTTTACCTGTAGCACCAATATATGGAAACATCTTCTGAGTGAAAGTGTGTGTGAAGGTGTGTATGTGTGTGTTTGTATCCAGATCAGAGAACAACAGTTTTCCTTCGTTCCAGTCCAGATTCACTCTGATCCTCTGGACCTTCTTCTGTACTGAGAGACGTGTGCGATCAGCTGCTGGTGACCATGAAGAATATTTATCATTATAGAACTGTATTCCCCAAAATCCAGACTCAATCAGTCCCTTCCTCTGAACAGACTCTGTTAACACACCAAGTATCCAGTATATACTGTCTCCAACATCAACGTCCCAGCTGTGAGTTCCTGAGTTAAAACCTTCAGAACTCACGACACCGAGCACTCCAACAAACCTCTCTGGATTATCAGGAAGATTCTGTCTCTCTCCTCGTCTCACACTGGTCAGATCTTCAGACAGGATGAGTTGTGGATAAGCAGTGTTTGGATCCAGAATGATGGGAGTGTAGGAGACCATGTCCATCATGTTGTTCCAGATGTTGAAGGCCAGGTTGCCCAGATGTTTGGCCTGGTCTATCAGAGCTCCTGAGGGCAGCTGTGGATCATCCAGCAGGGGGCAGCGCTGGACTCTTTCCACTGCAGCCTTGTAGTTGTCCAGGAATGAGACGTCTTCAGCTCTCAGCTGTTCCTCTGAGGTTCTGACTGTGTCTGAAAGATCTTCTATCTGTCTGCTCAGAGCCTCCATCTTCTCCTTCATCATCCCACTCTTCTGCTCCTCTTCCTCCCTCAGAGCAGCCAGCCTGGCCTCCTCTTCCTCTGTTAGAAACTGATGAAGCTTCTTAAACTGCTCCTTAATCTGCGTCTCTGTGTGTCGGGTCTGGACCTTAATGTGTTCTGATGTCAGATCAAACTCATCTTTAACTTTCCTCCAGAGTTCCAGTTTCTTCTTCAGAGGTTCCAGAGTTTCCTGAAGTTTCTTCTTGTGTTCTCGTGCAGCTTCATCGATGGGTCTGAATCTGTGGTCTGTGTGTCTCTCTGAGTCTCTGCAGACGAGACAAACTGGCTGCTGATGGTCCAGACAGAAGAGTCTGAGTTTCTTAGAGTGCAGACTGCAGAGAGACTCTGAAGATCTCAGATGTTTCTCCTGTAAGAAGGACTCACACAGGTTCTTCAAAGCCAGATTACAGGGTGGATGATCCTTTGAAGATCTCCTCTTACAAACTGGACACTGTTGTCCTGGTTTCTGTCTCCACCAGGTCTCCAGACAGACTCTACAGAAGCTGTGACTACATGACAGAATAACAGGATCTCTGAAGACCTCCTGACAGACCGGACAGCAGAGATCCTCCTCTGATCTGGAAGCCATTTAGTCTCTGAGTAAATCTGAAACCACAGCAGACAGAAAGTCCAGTCAGTCATGGCTCCTCCCCCTCTAACGTCCCTCAAACTGAGTGTGTTTTTGGTCCAACTCACCTTCAGTGTTGGAGTTTTTCTCTCCTGCAGCTGGACTCACTCAGATGAAGCTGCTGGTTTGGTCTGAAGGTTCAATCTGATCGTCTGTGAGTCTCTCTGTAGAGACCAAGAACCACAAACTGTTTCCTGCTTTAGTTCAGGTGAGTCAGCTGAGGGGGTGGAGCTTCAACCTGTTCCACCTGCTGATTCACCTGTACCTGAGGTGTGTTTCATTCCAAAGTTCAGCTGCTTTAAAACTGGCTGATAAAAACCTTCTGGTTGTTTTTTTATTGATCTTTAAACCAAAAAAATCAGAGAAATTCTGAACATGTTGATGTTGTTTGGAAGGTTCAGCAGAAAGTTTGTCTAAAACCACATGGGGCTTGATTCAGGTCTCAGTAGTTCCTTCAGGATCAGTTTGACTGGTGACGTTTAGTTAGTGAGTTTCATCTGCAGGACTTTAAACTTCTGGATCAGCTGTTAAATAAGTGGATCTTCTTCTTTTGTATTTAAAGTTGGTTATTGAATAAGGATCAGTCGCCTTCAAGCATTAGCCCCTCCCCCACCCCCCCACAGTCTCATTTGCATCGTAGTTTTTTGAGAAACACATGGACTTTTGCACTGTCATGTAAATGTTTCTGTTTGTTATTCTAACTTTGTTTTATTCTCTGCAGCTTCACCCAAGACAGATTCCTTGTAATGTGCAATAAAGCTTTAACTGATTCACATGTGATTACAACATCTCACAAACAAAGACTCTCAGGAAGAATGGGTGGGGGGGTGGGGGGAGGGGTTTCATTGATGTAGCTCTTACCTGGATCTTGATCGGCCAGCTGAAGTTGGACACATACACGTAGAATGTGATGTTGTGATGAAGCCGGAAGTTGAATTTTTCACATGAGAAACTGTCTCTGTGCTCCTTGATGTTGGTCCTCGCTACGATCGGCATCTCCTCACCAGAAATGGTTCCAGCTGTCAGGAGCAAAAACGTTTATCTAAACCAACATTTTCTTTAAATTTAAATTCAATGTTTTTATTTTCATAAAATCCCAAGTCTGTTTTAAATGTATCAAATCAGATTAAATGTCCTCAGTGAGACGTCAGTGAACAAGATGATTTATCTCTCAGGTCTCATTTTTCAGGATGTTCTTCAGTTCTAAACATAGTGTGGATTTTGGGAGTGTTCAAACTAAAATCAGGACAGAATATGTCATTCATGTTCTCAAATCACCTCATAGAGGCAAAAATAGAAGTTTGAGCTTGTTAAACTGTCAATGATGCGTGAGACGGCTAGTGGAGCCTAAAAATAAAAGTTTAAATTTGTCTGAGCGCAGACGGGTTGGTCTGGATTTTATATAGCAGCTAATATGTCCAGATAAAATAAAATAAAAGCTTCAAAATGTTTAACTGTTGTTTTAAACTATTACAATAAAGTTTTGCTTCTTGAATCAGGACCCAGGATAAATAATGATGCAAATTATTGATCCGTCACATTTTCATCAACAACAAACAACTTGTTTAAACATTAATCTCACACATGGACAACTAAATGTTATATTTTACTATTCCAAGTTTTTTTTTTTAAATCGGGATAGGGTTAAAAACTGGACATACTCAGGAAGTGAACAGGAAGTGGATTTATCCCCACCCCCAGACAAAAATAATTCCTAATAGAAAAATAAAAGTATCCAATATAAAATTTTAAATATTACAGAATTATATACATTTAATGTAAAATCTTCACAGTAGGTTAGATTTTCTCAGTTTATTTACTTCAATTTTTTTTTCTCTGCTGTTGTTACAATAAGCTGAATGAATGAAATCTGACTGGATTTTAAATAAAGGTAGAACTTTACTGTCCAGCAGGTAAATTGATGTTCATAGTTAAAGTATTTTCATGACACTTGGATCTATTTCAGAAGGAGCTTGTGAATTTCTCACCAAGTTGCAGCCGTCAGGTTTCAGTATCCTTCACAGCATTATCAGCAGTTCTGTGTTAATGGTCGAGTTTTTCAAGACGCCGTGAATAAAATATTTCCACCTCCTGCTTTATCAGGACCATTAAACACTCTATAATGGACTACACACACGCACACATGCACGTACACACGCACGTGCGCTGCAGGCTCTAAGACACTGAATCTAAAGGCTCTGTGCTTCTATCTTAATTGAAATCAGAGAGGAAAGATGCATAAAAATGCCTCTATGCTAAAACTCAAAAGCAGCTGGAGTCTTTCATCAGGACCGGGATACCCAGGAGGTGAACAGGAAGTGGATCGGACCATTTTACTCCAGCAGTGTAAGACTCAGACAGAGAGAACAATGTTTTAGATACTAAACTGTTGTATCACAGTTCAAATCAAATTAACTCATTTTAAGTTCCACTGTACCTTAAAAGACGTCCGATTAAAAAGATCTTATTGTATCTTCATCATGTTTCTACTCGGGGAAGTTGATTAAACTCTTAAATTCAGCTAATAATTAACACTGAAATGAAGCAGGAAGTTTGTTTTGATTTTGAGGTCAGGAAGGTCCTGCAGATCCTCTCAGGTGTTTCCACTTACTCTGATTAGTAACTTCAACCTAATCAGGCTGCAGGTGAGTGCAGCCCTGCTGGTTTCATGTTAACGAGCTCAGAGACTCACTAACAAACAGGATGTCATGTTTACAGACTTGTTCCTGCCCGTGTGTCATCACACCAAGCTGAAATGTAAACGTGTCACCGTCACGTTCAACAAGTTGGAGAGGAAGTGATCAAACCCCTCCTGCTTCAAACAGATTTAAAATCATCCACAGAATAAAAGCTCCAGCAAAAAAACCCCAAAATGTTCAAATCAGAAATTTAAATGTTTTATTTTTCTTGTTAAATTCTCATGTTTCATTCAACAAAAAAAGCGGATTTTTTTCCCCACAAAAATAAAAGCCTTTCTTAAATTTCTTGACTATTATTTTATTTGTATATATCTGCTTTTAATTGCTGTTAGTTTATTTATGTGTCTGTTAACAGAATAACTCAATAAGCTGTGAACAGTTACGACGACCAATCAGTGAGATTTTGGACGTGATGCTGAAAACTGTCAAAGTGAAAATTCAGTTTTCTTTATAAATAACTGTTAAACTAATGAAATAAAAGTGATTCTATTAGATAAAATAATATTTACATGTTCATGGAATCAAAAATGTTTCAGGTTATTTCCGGTATTTACCCTCATTTATTCTTACAATCATTAAACTCATTTTAATTGCAGGACAGAAAAACATTTAAATTTAAAAATGTAATAAAAGGTTAAAATAAATCAAATGTTATGGTGATTTAAACAGATGAAGATTTACCTGTTGAGCTCAAGGACCAGGTGATGTTGAGGTTGAAGTTGTTGGAGGCGTTTATGGACATGTCGAGGTTTTTACTGGCCTTCATGAAAACAAGCAACATTCTGTTAATCAGCTGGAGACAAAACATCAAAGGATTTTTAATAAGAAAAGGAATCGATCTTTTAATTAAAGTTTTATTTTTACATTCATTAAATGATTTTACAAAAACAGAATGTAATTATTTATAATGAACTCAGATTATATTCCTACTATAAGAGATTAGATGTTAAACTGAGACGAGTTGCTGTCATCCATGTATAAAATGATCAAATCCCAGTTTCCAAATCTGACATGTTATTTGTGTCTGATTGGAATAAAATGTGGATTCATGAGATTTACATGTTTAAACTCTATGAAACAGAAACACGTGATCGTTCTGTTTACCTGCTCAGGTGTGGCCATGAAGTTGATGGCTGTGTAGTAACGATCATCTTCCTGAAGGAGGCTGAAGGTAAACTGGTAATCGATCAGCAGGTTGTCTAAACAACAGAAAAACAACACAAACCAAATGTATTTAAATTATTCACTTTTTTATATCTGATTCTAAAATAAAACCTCCGTCCAGGTAAAGTTTACTGACGTTCCCTCAAACTCAGATATACGAGTCTAAACCTGAGAGATGCTGCGTGTCAATATTCAGTTAGATGAATAAATCTACAGTGGACACGTCTTCTGGTTAATGATCTCAAACACAAACAAACGTATTTTAGAAAACATTTATTGTAACTGTCAGTTTGAGACGAGACAGATCAATAAAACATGAGATTCTAAATAATCATGTTCTTACGGAGATTTAATCATTTCTGAAAGCTGCATGAGGAACGTATGGAAGGAGTCACAAGCAGTCAACCTCACTGGGTCACCCTGTCCCCCTGCAGGGGGGAGGGGACGGTGGGTTAGAGGGGACATGGGACATGGGGGAGGATGAAGCCCATTTTCAGCTTCGATACTCACACAAATGGATAAAAAAATGACTCATTGTATCAGTTTTACATCAGATTTGCATAAAATTTTAAATTAATTCACATTTAATTCCAGTATTAATAAAAGTATTTGAATTTAACTTACTAATAACAAAAATATTAAAACTTTGTTTCTTATTTAGATCAATTTTGCTCATTGAAACAGTAAAACAAATAAAAGGGTTTGAAATTATTCAGTCGATTTTTTTGATGCATATTTAGTTTTTTCATTTAAGAGACAATAAATGACAAAATAATGAGCTACAGACAAAAACAACCATCTACTTTAACATTTTACCTTTATTCTGATGACGATTTCTTTTTATTCAATTTGCAAAACACTGATCTAAAAAGTCTGAATCACTGAGTTTGGAGGGAATCATTTAAAATTAGTTTCATATTAATGCAGGATAAAAAAATAATTTGAAAAAATCTCTGGAAACATTCACCAGTATCTGGTAAACTCTCCAGCCAGAACTGCATGTATTTGATCCCTTATCAACCAATTAACATGGAAAACTTAGTCTTAATTGGCTTGTTTGTTTATTTTACCCTTAAACCAGCTGTTTTTTTCTCTTTAGAGCAACTTTGATATTTACTCCATGAAATTATTGAGTACGTTTCGTTTCATAAGTCTCAACATTTCCAGGTGAATTCTGTGAAACAGTTTTAGATTTGTTGAGTTCACCATTTCACAGACATTTAAAAGTTCCTCTCTGGAAACTTTACATGAACAGCTGTTTAAATTTATCTTATAAATGTTTAGATTTACTTTTATATTTACGCTTTTTAAAGTTCAGAATATTTTGTGTCTGATTTATTTTGACGAGACAGATTTTGATAAAAGCAGCGTGATGCTGATACTGTCACGTCATGAAGTCAGTGTAAGTGTTAAACTTTGAGATTAACTGAAGGAAACATCTGTTTGATAAATGTGGATTGTTTTCAGCAGCTGGTTTTAATCCCACAGCTGAACTTAGAGACTCTTCTGCTGTCTGTCGGTCAGAAACTGAGTGACTGTCACCAGCAGATCCTCGTTTCTGATGCTGAACTCACCAGAGACACGGTGAAGCGTTTCAGCTTACAGAGCAGAAAAACTTTGTGTCACACTGCAGAGACGGATTCTGTGTTATCACCTTCCTCTCAGCTCCACAATCCCGAGGCGTCACTGAGACGAAAGCAAATTATGTTTGACAAACACTCTTGTTTTGTTCGTTCATGGCGAGTTAGCCTGAACAGCAGATATCATCAGATCAAAGACGATATTTTTCTTCTCACACGCCCCGCCACCCCCCCGCCCTCGCAGGCAGATGCGTTCTGATGCTGCTCGGTTGTTTATCCCATAAGGGTCGGCAGCACAACATCAGAGTATTAGAGTTTTTATTTTGCAAACAGGAAAACAGACTTGTGTGCATGTGCTACCCAAAGCATCCAGTGTTTGTGTGTGTGTGTGTGTGTGTGTGTGTGTGTGTGTGTGTGTGTGTGTGTGTGTGTGTGTGTGTGTGTGTGTGTGTGTGTGTGTGTGTGTGTGGGTTTGTATTTCTGACCTCCTGGGGACCCGTTTCCTGACTTTTACTATCTTTCTGGGGTCCGAGGGTTCTTGTGGGGACCGAAGCCTAGTCCCCATGGGGAGGACTCCCCTTTTTAGGGTTAGGGGTTAGGTTTATAGGTATGGTGTGAATAGAGTTTTAGTTAGTCTTAGGGTTAGTTATAGATCAGTAATGGTTAAGGTTAGTAAAAGGGTTTGGGTTAGGTATAAATCTAGTTACTAAAATCAATGGAAGTCAATGGACGGTCCCCATAAGGATACCAAAACACACTTGTGGGTGTGTGTGTGTGTGTGTGTGTGTGTGTGTGTGTGTGTGTGTGTGTGTGTGTGTGTGTGTGTGTGTGTGTGTGTGTGGGTTTGTATTTCTGACCTCCTGGGGACCCGTTTCCTGACTTTTACTATCTTTCTGGGGTCCGAGGGTTCTTGTGGGGACCGAAGCCTAGTCCCCATGGGGAGGACTCCCCTTTTTAGGGTTAGGGGTTAGGTTTATAGGTATGGTGTGAATAGAGTTTTAGTTAGTCTTAGGGTTAGTTATAGATCAGTAATGGTTAAGGTTAGTAAAAGGGTTTGGGTTAGGTATAAATCTAGTTACTAAAATCAATGGAAGTCAATGGACGGTCCCCATAAGGATACCAAAACACACTTGTGGGTGTGTGTGTGTGTGTGTGTGTGAAAGAGAGCGAGAGCAAGAGTGCGTGAGAGTGAGAGACAGTGGGAGAGCGAGTGAGTAAGTGAGAGAGCGAGCGTGAGAGAGAGAGAGTGAGTAGAAGAGAGTGAGAGAGAGAAAGAGAGCGAGAGAGAGAGCAAGAGAGTGAGTGAGAGAGAGAGAGCAAGAGAGAGAGTGAGCGAGTGAGCGAGTGAGCGAGTGAGTGAGTGAGTGAGTGAGTGAGTGAGTGAGTGAGTGAGTGAGTGAGTGAGTGAGTGAGTGAGTGAGTGAGTGAGCGAGTGAGCGAGTGAGTGAGTGAGCGAGTGAAAGCGAGAGGGAGTGGAAAAGAGAGTGAGAGCAAGAGTGCGTGAGAGTGAGAGGCAGTGGGAGAGCGATTGTGTAAGTGAGAGAGAGAGAGAGAGTGAGTGAGTTAGAGAAAGTGTGAGTGTGAGAGAGAGAGAGAGAGAGTGAGAGCGAGTGTGATTGAGTGTGTAACACATAAACATACCCCCGTCCAGCGTTTGGACTAAGAGCATCAATCAGGTTTAAAAGTTCATATCAGCTCATTTTAAATCTCAGCTGATGAACCTGAAATCATTTAAATATTTAGCCGACTACACGAACACATTCTCACTCCACATGAATCTCATCTAGGTAAACAGGTAACTCCCAGTAGAACTACAACAGAACTAGTCTGGAGTTCACATCTGGTTGATCTTATTATTATAATATTTAATCTGATTCAGTTGATAAGGAAGTGAATAAGAGAACAGAACCAAAACCCTGAATATAAAGAGTCAAACAGAAATTAAAAACAATGTCTGTTTATCACAACGTCTCACTGACGTTTCATTTAATGCTTGTTATCAACTCATTATTTCCCATTTGCAACACCATTTGCAGCCCGAGCTGTACAGCATCGCCTGGCTCAGAAAACAGGTGAATAAACAAAAGGACGGCGTGGATTTCATGTCACGCCTGACTGGAGGTCAAGGCGGGTTTCAGGTAATATATGCATGAGGTTGAGTGACCTCAATCACTGGACTTGAAGGATACAGAATCGGGTGACCACAGGAAAAAGTCTCTGCAAACTGCAGATACATGTAAACTGAACGTCTCTGAATCAACAAACATGATCAACCAGCAACAACAAGGTTTTAGTTTAGTCTGTAACAAAGCCAGAACGCTCCAGCAGACCAGACCTTTACCTTTCAAGGCAGCAAGAGATAACGAGGTTCTACGTCTGGAAGCCATAACAGAAAAAATCAGTCTAATCAGTGTCCTTAAACATAACAACCGAGACTGAGAGGGAAACACACGGATCTAAACTATCAGACATGATGGATCAACAAGGATTTACTCTTAAAGAGGCAGAGCAGATGTTTAGATTCAAGTGAAAGTCAACAAACATGTTCAGAAAGTTTTAAATAATCTGAGTGCAGATTACCCAAACTTACATCATTACATTCATTGTTTGTGTGGAGAAGAACCTCCATCTCTAAATGATGTTTACTCCTCGTGTACTAAAGGTTTAGAGATCTAAATCCAGTCTGAATATTGGTGTCATGGTTAATGGTGTTTTTTGTCCTGATGGAACCAATTAGCCTGCACCAGACAAGAGTCCAGTCAGATCGTCTGTAGCTTAACGAACTGCCTCCAGTCAGAAAAGTTGTTGACTGGTGATCTCTTTAATGGAGCACTGATAGTCAAAGAGTCTGAAACTTTCTCAAACGCATGTTTCACATATTTTTGATTGATTTACCATTTTAACAGCAGCAGCTCTGGTGGTTTTTAAACCCTCAGTCACTGCTTGTGTTGTCTTTTAATTGTGAGGCGGTCTGTAAATATTCGTGCCAGTTTTATTTGCTTGACTGAGCTCGTGCATCCGGCCTGAGGGCAGCCAACCCCTCTGTGTGCACACTAACTGGTGTTAGTTGGAACTGGACCGGCTTCTGTTTGGACCCGTGGAAGTGCTGGTACGATCAGCGGTCCTCTCTAATGAGACGTCCCTTGTAGCTGGCTGTGACGGAGGATGACAGTGGTTCATTAAATTGTTGCCGTAGCGATGCCTCCTCATAAATGCTAGCTTGACTGGGGGCAAGTTCATTAAACAGCAAAGCTGCTTTTCATCAAGTGACTGGTGGTTCAATATGACAGTCTTTACTGAAGCAGAGCAGAGAGAGACGCAGCCGTCAATAACTGGATACTCAGATTTATTGTTTCATTCATCAACATTAATACGTGACAGCTGCTGTAACGTGCGCAGGTAAACCTGCGAGGAGATAATAAGGCTGACATTTACCTCGTTTTGTTATGAGGACAAACCGAGGAATAAAATCCTCCTATGAAGTATCAATACATCGAGTTAGTTAACAAGTCTGCTGTCAAACACGTGCACACGCGCGCACGCTTTAACTGCAGTGTTCTGGATTTTATGTTTGTTTACAGCCTAATCCCATGAGATTAAATCTCACACTGTCAGGTTTACATATAAAACGCTGTGGTTAGTTTATGATACTGTGGATTATTTGAATCTTTGTGTGGGTTGGTAAACAAGGTGTTTAACCTTCAGTATTTGTTCAGTTTGACTTCCTGCTCATCTTTAAGAAGTTTATAGGAAAGTGTTTAACCTTTTTTTCTCGATGTTCTGATGTTCTGTAAGTGTTTGTGTCAAGGCTGCAGCTCTCTAAAGCAGTCGGCGCTACATGGATGGAATAAATATGTTGGCAAGGTCAGATTTTTCATTTCTCAGTCCGCTGAAAGGAGCAACTTTTCTTCTCAAACTGAGAATCTTTATCATCCAGAAAGAAACATGTTCAACTTTCACTGGAACAGAAACTCAAATGTGACTCATTTAAATGAATATTCAGCATTATGGGGTTTTTTTTACTTTGTAAAATGTGGAAATAAGGAGTAACTGGAGTTCAGTTTACTGATTTTAAATGAAGCGGCTGATGGTTGAGTCACACTTCAACCATCTTGTTCATATTCAGGAAGTATTTCAGTGCTGTGACCGTCTGCGACCAGCTGGAGACACTAAACTTTCTCACTTCTAATCTCACTGAACTGGTACAAACGTTTTATGTCTTCAAACTTTAACATTTGCATTAAATTTGTCTCTATTTATTCTGATGTTTATTTGTAATTTATTTGTAGTTGGAAAGTCAGATTCTCCTTCTTCTTTCCACTCGGTCACTAATTAACCGTCCCAAAGTTTTCTTATATTTCTTTAAGTGACAGAAACAGAACTGAAAAGGCTTCGAGAAGAAACTCTGATCATTTCCACAGAAATATTTTCTTGAGAATTTTTTGAGCATTTTTAAATTCCAGGGACACGAAGACGAGACGCTGCAGAGAGACACTGGATTTACCAAATACTGACCAGACGTGTCCGAAAAATTATGACCCAAATCATCATGTTTTTAATATAATAGATACTACAACCATGATTTAATCTTATATTATTATGATTTAATTATCTGCATTTTCAGGTTATTTTCAACTCTGAATATAATTCAACAGATTTTATTTGTGTTCTAGTAGATTAAAACTTCTTTCATCAAGTCGCTCCCAGTGAGTTTGAAGAGACCTGAAGCAGAAAGTTTTTATTTAATACCTGCAAAGTACCACTAAAGTATCATTTATTAAACATATGAATTAATCTAAATGAACTCTAACTGCACCAAATTAAACACAGACAGTAATAATTTACATAATTACCAACTTCAGAATACTGAATAGAAGACAGGTTTTGTGTTTTATACGATTCAGTTTGGAATTCTAATCTTATTAAAAACCGTAAACAACAGCTGTTTTTCTATTTCAGCTCTTTTGATGTGAATAAAAGACTTTCAAATGGGATTTTTACTAGAAGTTGGTTGAAGAAAAGCAGCGTTGGTCAGAAAACTGTTTTTAAGAAAACAAATAAAAGAATCTGATTCATGCAGAGTGCAACCAAATGTTGGTTTTTATTGATTTTCTACTCACACTCTACTTCAGCCAACTACATTTAACTATTTCTTTTAACACCAAACTATTATTTAACCATGAATATGAACCTCCTTGTTTATTATCTTGTTACATAACTAATATGTTCTGAAACATCCAGAGTGTTTATGTGGTTTGTGTTTCTGTGTAAAAACCTCCTGATGACTGAAGCACGTGTAAGTCTGTCCGTCCACGTCGAACGCCCCCCCCCCCCATCTACTCTGTAACATAAAGAGATTAAGCTTCTCTTATCTTCTCTGTTCGATGACATTTAAAGCTATCACAGCTCCTTCTGTCAAAGTGAAAGGAAATGAACGGCTTTTAAATCTGTCATTTACACACACACTCAGTCTTCGTGTGCATGTGTAAAGGAAACAGGTCGCATGGTGGATGAGGTTAGCATGCACTCTCTCATGTATGTTCTTCTGAGTGTGATGCTCTTGTTCAAACATTTTTAAACCATAAAGCTCCATTAATGAAAGTCATGATAGAGTCAAACACGTAGAAACAACATGCAGCTGTAGCCGGACTGATGTCAAGGAGCTGCAGACTAATAGCTCTTAAAACGTGTTTACATGTCTGACTTTATACATGTGTGTATGATGTGAAGCAGAGGGAGGAAGGACATTACATTGGTGCCATCTAGTGCCTCCAAACATCCAGAGAGGAGATGAAACAGAAATCTTATCATGAGTTGACGGTTCTAAGACTTTAATGATCCACTAAAACTTCTTTCTTTATAATCAGATTTCTCAGAATCTGAACTTTAAATGATGTTCTGGAGCAAATGTTTAATGTATCAGCAGTATTATTCTGTGATCACAGTAATTCTTGCTGGCAGGACTCTTCTGATTGCCGTCTGCAGTCGTCCTCTCTGACGATGATAGCTCCACTCAGACTAGATGGTTATTGACATTGACAGAACTCGAGCTCTCAGTGTTCTGTAATGTTGAAAATGATGACTGCTCACAGACGGAAGACGTGTGTGTGTGTGTGTGTGTGTGTGTGTGTGTGTGTGTGTGTGTGTGCATGCTTGCATGCCACAAAACATCTGTTTGTCTGCAGCATTCCTCCTTCATCTGCCCTCCAAAAGGAAAAACCTGCAATTTGTTGTAAATGAGCTGAATCAATGTGAACCCTGCTCGCATCTGGAAACAGGAACAAAGTTCAGACAGGAACTTTATTTTTCCTCTTTATCTACAAAAAGTAAAAAAATACTTTTTGTTGAACGTTTTCTCAACATGAGAAACTTTTTCAGGATGTTACAACAAAAAACTGATCAAATTTAAAGTGAAATGAGAAACATGTTTAAACTCAGACTGAATCTCTGCTTGATTCTGAATAATAAAGTTTTTATTTTTATTTTGCAGCCATGATGTTCTGCAGCGTTGAAGAACATTTACGACTGTTTAAACTCAGATGATGGATGTTTGTTTCCTGGGATGTAGAATAAAACACAGACTGAGTGCACACGTGCAGGCTGGTAACATGATGGAGAACAAGGTGTGCTGTTAGACGGATACTTACAGTAACAGGTTCCTCTGAGAGGGTTACCAAGGTAACGGTTTTCTGAGTCACATCTGCAGCGAGATGGAAAAAAGAGAGAAAGAGAATCATTAACATCCAGTTCTGTTGGGTTGATAAAAGAAGTTTGTAGAAGGTTTGACCGAGTGTCCCTCACAGTCCAACACATCACATGTACAATCAGGATGAAGGAACAGATACACCTGTTCAAGAGACAATCAGCCAATCACACGGCAGCAACCCAAACACTTAAACTATCAGACTCACTGAAGTTCTAACAGAACGTGATGCAGTTGTTGGTTCAGACCAGCTGAGGTTCTTCGTACCACCTGAGCATCTGTTTCAGAGGCTACCTGAGAACTACAGGTGACCCTTCCTTTAGACCGCTTCCAGCAGAATAATCATCAGAAGGATGAGATCATCTCTAACTGAACACAGTCCACTGAGCTACAGAGACCTGCACAGGTACCAGATCTCAGTCCAACAGAGTTCCTCCAGGTGGACCAGGAGACTCACATCAACCAATGAATCTGCAGCTACTGTGTGATGTTGTTAACCAGAATCCCAGACGAATGTTTCTGACACCGTGTTGAATCTATTCTATGAAAAACTGAGAAATTTCTGAAAAACCCGGTGAACTGGACTCATTGTTCCTGTAAAGTGCCATAAAATGACTTTTGTTATGAATCAGTGCTTTAAAAATAAACTGAACTGAAAAGGTGAACGTAACAGGGCTGCTGACGGGTTTTACTTTGAAAAGACTGAAGCTGCTTCGTCATAATAAAATACAGCTGCACTGATTCACAACAGAAACACTGACTGAACATCAAAAAAACAAAATACAAACGATTTCCTGCATAAACCAGATAGAAAACCTTCATTCAGAGATTATAATGTCTGTAGACGTACCTGCTGCTTGTTTAACAACAGAGAAATGCTGTAAACAGATCAAAACAATAATCACACTGTTGTTTAAATCTGTCTGAACTCCTGAGTTACAGGTTTCACGTTGTTATTTATGGATTTTTAAGGTTATTTAGCAAATAAAACAGTTACAGAATTATTTTTATGTAAAGCCTGTCAGTGAGATTTGATTTAATTTTCAATGAAAAAAAAGTTTGGCGGCATCTTTTTGGAAAAACCCTTTCTGACTGTTGGATCGATGAACGTGTCACAATAAACAAGTTGGTTAATTTTCAAAGTCAAATCAAGAAGTTCATATGATAAAGTAGAAAAGTGAAGATGAAGAGAAGGAACGGAGTTCTGAGAGGATCCGTTGGACTCCACATAAAGGAACGTCGTCTCTAGAACACTTTGAAGTCGCTGCCAGCCGAGAGACAGACGACTGTTTCAGAATAAGAGCATTTAATATCATAAATATCAAGTCAAAACTGCGTCGGCTCCTATTTAGACTGAACGTGATATTTAAGTCCCAGTTTATTTCTGAGGTGATTTAATATTCCCTCAGCTGCTGATGCTGCTCACTGATCTGAGGTCAGCAGCTGAACCTTTGTTTTCTCTCATTATACCGTCTTTGTTATCAGATGTAACCCAGTAATTTCCTCTGCTGATAAAAACTCGAAACAGAACAAAAAAAACAGAATCTATCACAACACATGATGGTTCTGAAGTGTCTCTATGAGCTCTGATCTTATTTAATGTCAGTGGAAAGAGCTGAAACATCTGGAGCAGTTTGATCCTGAGGAGTAGAACTAAACACCTGTCGACAGGTGCAGCAGTCTCACAGTTAAATCACCTGATAGAAAGTTACAGGTTCATTCATCATTCTTGTCCCGGTTACTTTGGTTAGTTTTAATATTTCAGTGACCGCTGCAGGTTTTTCTGTCTTTAATGTGAAACTACCAGTAATTTAATAAATGTTTGTAGTTTGGAGGAAAAGCAGAGACACAGATGCAGTAATCATGACTATAAGAAGACACGGTAACAGAATAATCACGTGCACAAACACAACAAGATGTCCACAAAGACAGAACCTGCTTCAACAGCCCTCTTATGGTTTGTGACTGTGCATAGAACTTAGTCACAGATATTCAAACACACACCTGCTCCAGTTTCAGGGCTCCTTCCATCTGCCCATAGAGGGAAAAAACAAAATGATTGTTTCCAAGTCAAAACAACAAACAAATGTTCCTCCATTTGTTACATAAATGAGTCAAACCCAGCGAGAGGAGCTGCGACGCAGAGACATTTACATGAAGAGGGAAGGACTGTAGCACAAAACTCAAAGAAAAACACTTTCAACTTCAATAAGTTGATAAAATATTTTACAACTCGACTCTAAATTAACTCAAACCAGGTTAAAATGTTCTACTGCAGATACTGATAAAAATCTACAGTGATGAACGCAGCAGATCATTTCAGTTATTTGTTATGTCACTAATATTCCTACATGAACTGTCTCTATTGGAGGAGAACATCTGGGAATCATGAGCTGCAGCAGGTAGGATTTATTTAACATTTCAGAAGAAGCTAAATAAAACTTTTAATTTTATGCAGGTTCTGATCATAAATTTTCACAATAAAAGTTTAATTGACCAAATATTATCCCTGATGCAAAACAAGCCACTCAGTAAAAAGCATGAGCTAAATGAGGACATGTAATATAAACTATATTTATTCATGTTATTTGGATTGTGAGTCATGTGTGAGTAAAATGTGTCATTCTTCACTCAGATCCAGATTAAATCTGGCAGAACGCATGTGGAGTGTCGGTCCGAGTCGCGTCACCAGCTGAGGATCACTTACAGGTTAATATGAAGGTCACAGTGAGAGAGGTCAAAGGTCAGGGCTGCAGGGTTCAATTCAACATGTCCTTTTGTTATTGTAACAGGCGCCATTTAAACCAGAAAAAGGTTTTGAGAATAATTTGTCCTGACGTGAGAAACAGGGTGAAGTGTTGCAGTGAAATAATAAATCAAGTATTGAGTGACAAGAATAACGAAGTGAAACGTTTGAGGAAACGACAAAACTTTAAAATGAAAACATACATCAACTTTCTTCTTTAAGAACAAACTGTAATTTGATTGTAAAAAAAACGGTTTTGATTAAAGTTTTATTTACTGCCAGCGGCCTCAAATACAACGAGTTCCAAACAGAGTTAGTTTAGTGTGATATTTATTAACACTACGTGCTGTCTGAACATAAAAACATCAGCTTGGTTAATATTTTACCACGTGCACTTAATTTATCTAAATCATTTGCACAAGAGTAAGTAAAAGAGTTAATAATCAGTATGATGTTAAGAAAACTAAAAGGAAAAGAAATGTTCTAACTGCTGCCAGTAGCTCCCGAGGGTCGCCATGGTAACACACCTGTCATTCCCTCCCTGACTACAGGTAAATAGAGATAAGAAATATCAGCTGATTCAACCACTTAGTTTTGTAAAACAACCAAAGAGACAGATTTACACTTATTTAAGTCCTTTATATTAAATTAAAACTAAAATGTTGTTTTTACACGTCATCAACATGAAAACAGTTTAGAAACTGTCCTTTCAAGTGAAAAAGCAGAAGTTAAGAAAAACATGTAGATCATGCCGGAGTGACCGCAGACCCCCGAGAGTTAGAAAGACCCCAATCATTCTGTTTTCAAGAGAAAAGTCAGTATTGAATTATAATAAGAGCCTATTAGAGCTTATTATGTTTTACAATCATAAAATTTAAATTTAAAAACTATCAAGAATATTATGTTTTTACTTCAATCGAAAAGGGGGCGGAGTCTTATCTACTCTGCCAAAATTCTGTTGTTTCTATGGAGACAGTATTTACAGTTTTTTGTTAATTTTGTTTACTTTATTTAATGTTTCTGCATCTGCACCTTTAAATTACATCAGAATAAGTGAAGAAATTCCCACTAAAACATTATTCCCCTAAATAAACAGTATATGAGACAACGAAAAAAATAAAAATAAAACTACTGCTGCCAAAAACTTGAACCCCCCCTCGACCGCCCCAGAGCCTCTGCAGTAATGAAACATTACTCTGGTCAAACAGCAGCATCTGTGGGCAATATGCTGCATTTTCTACAAAATAATACCCAAATCGAATAAAAAGAATCTCAAATTTTAGCCTTCGTAAAGTATAAACTTATTAAACATCATGAAACTAATTTATTTTTTGACACTTAATGTCTGTGAAACAATCTGCTGCGGTTTAAAGAGGGAGCAGAAACATTTTCCTCACACTGTGTTGTAATACTTTCCACTGGAAACCGCACAAACACACAGGAGTGTTCTCCAGCGCTCAGCTTTCCAACTGCGCCGGCGAGATTTATTGATGCAGCACTTTTCAGTCTGTCTTTGTGGTGCGTTTGCCCGCCAAGCCATTTAGAATATTGTAGTGCTGCAGCGGTCAATTCTGGCACAGTCAGAGGAAAAGACACGCACGCACTCACTCCTTCATCCTCCTGGTAAACAATCTAATTTCAATAAGTTTGAGTTTTCAGACTGTCAGACTTCCAAAAGGCTTTTGATGATGACTGTAACACGTGTTGATCACACAGGAAGTGTGAAGAAATCAGGATGTAGAAGGTGTTTGGGACTCACAGCTGACATTGGTCTCCCTTGACGCCCTTGGTGGTACAGAAGCACTTCCCCGTGTTGACGTGACACACGCTGGCGTGGCTGTTACACTTGCATGCTGCAAAGAAATAAATAAAACAATTGATTATTTTAAAATGTGACAGTATGTTTTATAGAACTGAAATACTGCTGAATCACCCTTGGAGCGCGACACTAATCCTGAGCTGAATCCAACACTGAGACGTGCATTCTTGGTATAAACACAATAATCCCTGAGCAGAGTGATTAATACGACTCCTGGTGTGGAAACGAATGCAGATGAAGAAAAGTCAAAATGTTGAAAAAGAGAAAGAGGCTGAGGGTCGGCAGAAGCAAAAGGAAGACAATAACCTTTTGTTTCTGTGTGAGGAAGACTCAAACCTGCATCCTGCTATTGACTTTACTGCTTTGTTCTCACTCTTTCCAACTGGCTCAGAGACGAGCTCTATAATAAACCAGCTGTGAGCTCAGGTCAATGTAAATCCAAATCATCGGACAGATGATGAGAAAAACAACCCGCCTCCTCTGAACATATAAAAAGAGCCACTTTCCTTTGAATATTAAAACTTTTCGGGGCTCGTGTCGAGCGGAACAAGGTTGAACAGCGGGGCGTTTCCATTTCACAAACTCAATTGGTAGTTTTCAACAGCAAAGACTGAGGAAGGAGCTGCAGCACCACTTTCAATCTATTACTGGAAATGAGATCAACCTGCAGCAAAAATAGAAAATCACCCTGAACTGAAAGAGTTGATAACCTCCGATTTCAGATAGTTGACAAATTACAGGTGTACTGCTGCAGGTTAGGGTCACCTGGCAGTTCACACAATATAGATTTAGAAGTGTGACAACAAAAGGGCACAGTCAGGACACACACTTATCTATCCAACAAAAGCTTCATGGAGGGTAACGGGGAGGAACACGGACCCGAAAACTGAATACTGGTTCCAAATGGTGGAATCAGACGGTTATCAGGTCACATTAAATATATAAATATGATGAGAAGTAAATGCAAAGTCATTATCCAACAGATTTATATAAAGTTAATGTAGTTTTAAATGTCTGATGTATGAATAAACATCATGTACAACATCTTCTATGTTGCTCTTCTTGATTAGGAATCAGGAGAAAATAAATATTTAGTTGTTTTTTTTTAAATGAAAGTCACTTCCTGTTCCTGTTGAGGCTACTGGAGCCTTTTGTTCTCATGTACGCTGTAAAATGAGAGTTTTCAACACATTTCCACACAGGAAACAGATCCAGAGAAGCCAGCTGGATGACAGGAAGTGGAGTCACCTCTACAGGTAACGTGTGAACGCAGCAGAGGAATCAGAACAGAGTGAATGAATGAAATGGATGAATGTGAACACACATCATCCAACACTTGCTGACGATACAGAAAATAAGCTGCAGGGAAAAAGAAAACCTGATCTCTGAGCAAAAAAAGGCTGATTTGATATAAATCAGATTCCCTATGACTCGAGCAAACCCCTTGAAGAAAGAACAATTTCTCAGCCCGCTGCCTCTGCATGTACACACACACACACACAATAAAAACAAGCCTGTTGTTGTGTGTAGGTGGGATATGAACCATCGGAGTCATTCAGACTCAGGTAGAGATGAGGAAATAAATCAGTGGGAAAATATTACAGAACAAACGGAAGTGAAGCTCTTATCTGTTTCTACAGACGGCTTCTTTTTTCTCCAGGGTTTGCAGTTATAAAACTCCAGATAACTTTATAGGAAACAGAAAACTCTGCAGTTAGACTTAAAACAAGAGAACACAAATACAAACAACAACATTAATCCTCTTCTGCTGCTATCAAGTATTAACATGCAGTTTTATGGAAACCTGAAATGTTCTGTTGCTTCTTCCTCTGAGACGTTTCTGCTTGTCTGGAAACAAACTGCAATAATTTATTCACCAGAATGTAAAAAGCAACTGAATCTGAGAGTTTTGGATTTTAGAACAGTGAATAATTGTAGCAGGAAACGTCTGATGTGCATGTGATACAATGTGTTTATTATCCATTCATTTTCTTTTGTGTTTCTAAAAATTTTTTAAATAAAAACAGTTAATTTTCGTAAAAGAAAAAATTTTAAAGACTTCAAAGAAAATGTTCTTAATACATGACCAGCTGAATTTTTAAAATCCTAATTTATAAGTAAATTATTTTGGGGTTTTTGAGGAGGAGTTGGATGACTCATTTAAAAAAAAAAAGTTTCTGATTTACTTTTTTACTTTTATTGTTAAATAAATAAACAATCTGCTTCACTATGAGAATACAAACATTTATAATAGAATGAACACATAATCTGTTATAAAACTGCCCCTCCTAAAGAATCTGAAGGAAGTTCAGGTGAAAGATTTCCTGTTAAATTTTAAGTCTAAATAACATTTTCTTTAGATCAGGTGAGATGCAGTAAACTGTTTCTCTATCGCAACACATCAAAACGTCCAGAAAGTATTTTTATCCATCTATCTGCACCTGTTTCCTCCTGCTCAGGGTCAAGTCATTGGGTGAGAGGCGGGGCTACACTTGAACAGTTTACCTGTCCATCACAGGGCCACATATACACAGACAACCACTCGGGACAGTTTAGAGTTTCTAATGAACCTCATGCATGTTTTTGGTCTGTGGGAGGAAGCCATGCAGAAAGGTCCTGATTTCAAACCCAGGACCTTCTGGCTGCAAGGCAACAGCGCTACCCACTGCACCACCGTGCAGCCCAACAACAGGACACAATTCTTCTGACAGGTCAGAGTGAAGTCACACTCCACTGAAATTCCCTCATCAATAAGATCAAACTGGAAGAAACAGAAGATTCTACTTCAGGGTTTGTTTCTGCACATTTCAGGGAGTCGTGAGAGACTGCTGCAGAGTATCAGAGCGAGCTGCAGACACTGAACTACTGATGTGAATCATGCAAAATTTATGGAGGCAATCAAACTGCTCAGTGATAGGTGCTGATGGCACGGCAGAAGCACGAAGGACAACAAGCACGAGAAGAGATAATATCAGCTCAGGTTCTCCTCAGGAGACCAATCAGAGGCCAGAACAGACCCAGAGTTTTTACAGATTTCTAAATCTAAATAACAGATTGTATCAAAAGCAAAGTGACGTTTCCACGTCGAACCTCTGCACATTGTCCAACGATGAAGACTCAGATGGTTGGAAATGGACATGACTAACGGACGGAAGTCAAACGGACTTCTGATTGTTCTACCTCCGTCTGTAAAACAAACGTCTGACCCAGCTGATGCCATGATAAATATGTTTATAGAATGTTTCTGTTACATCAAAGTGTCTCTGAAATAAAACATGTGATGAATCAGCCAGAAGGTTCATGAAACATGGACGTTTTCTGTCAGTTCCTGAAAGTCCAAACAGACATCCAGCATGTTGTCAGCTGCAGCTTGAAAGGTCACTGTGTGTGTGTGTGTGTGTGTGTGTGTGTGTGTGTGTGTGTGTGTGCAGGAGACAAGGAGAATGATACAGTCACAGAGAAAGGACACTAATGTCCTGCACACACACCCAGACACACTTTATCCAGATTTGACAAGGTTAGTTAATCATCTGTCACGGGGACAGGAACGGACAGACTCCCCTCTCCTCCTCCATCTTTACTTTATCACTCGACATTCTTCCCTCCATCTCCTCATCCAAGGACATCTGTCCTTCTCCACTCATATTAACCCAGCGTCACCTGCTTCCTGTCTCTTGTTTCTGTCCCTCCCTCATTTTCACGGCTGCCCTCCATCCTTTTTACTATGATCCGAGGCCTTCTCCTCTCCCTGGCAGGGACAAAAGTGTCCCTCCATCATTCAGGGCTCTAATCGGCCACACATCATTTCCTCCCAGCCGTTTAGCTCAAGGTAAGTCTGAAGAATGGAGATAGAAAAAGGATGAATAGTTTTAAGGACAGATGAACAGAAGGTAGCAGACAGAGACAGTGTAAACAGTTGAAGGGAACGATCGTATTAGAGAAACAGGAAGGAGGTGGACTGAGAGAATTAAAGAAAGAATCAAGTTTAACAAACACAAGACGAAATGTTGGTTAAGGCTTGTTTTTTGCAATCCAGATGTTCATTACAATGAATGTAGTATAAAGTAAAACGACTGGCCAAGACATGGTTAGAACACCAACGTCAAAAGCTTGAAATGTTCAAAAGACTGTGCAGCTTTAAACTGGTTAGACAGGTTGTCCCACATGCAGTTCAGGTCCAACCACTGAGGACGTGTTACCACTGTGAGATTTGAACTTCACTCTGGGAACAACCAGAAGAAATCATCCAGCTGACCGACCCTGAGGTCTGGTGAAGGGTGAAAGAGTTCAAACAAACACAAAGGTGCTAAAATATAAAAAAAAAGATCAAGAACATTTGAAACTAAATTCTAAAATTCACTGGAAGCCAATGAAGAGATGTAAGAACACAATAATATTTGGACTTATTTACCTGCAGACTGATCTAGATTAATATAGAGTTGCAGTACACTAAAGTAAGTGATACAATATAAAAACTACATTTAAATTTCTATATTTCAAGTATAGAAAAAACTTGTATATTTTTGATATAGAATTTGTAGTAGGTAATCAGATTCCACTTCTTTTCCTTTTGATGACATCATCAAAGTGCAAGTCTGACATTCAGATCACATGCTGTCATTTCTCCTGAGTTTCTGAGTGAAACACAGTGAAAAAGCCTTTAACAGAAAAACCTTTTCAATCTTAATCAGTGATTAAATATGTTCAGATGTCACATTTATTCACTACAAATCAAGTAGAATCAACAAACAGGATGACCATCAGCGTGAGGAATCCTCTCCATCTGCAGATGATTGAAATGTCTCTGCTGAAGAAGAAACAACAGAACAAGTTCCTCATAGTGTCTTCATGAGCAGCAGAGAACAGAAATACAGTTTCTGAAGAAAAGCCTGGCCAGACAGACAAATCCCACCAAAACTGTGTCTTCATCGAACCCGTCAGTGGAAGAGTCTGAAGATCCCAGACAACTTTTAACCTTTTAATGGATAGACTCAGAGAATCTCAACTGCAGCTTCAAGAAACTGAGCAGAAAAACCACAAACAGGTGAAGAACTTCCTGTATAGAGAGTAGGTCATGACGTCCCTGCTTCATTTAGCTAAACAAGAACTCTACAGAGAACTTCAAAGAACCAAAACCCCCTGAAAGACACTCTGTTGTCTTCTGTTAATGAGTCTTTAGAGAAGAATGTGACATTCAAGTCGGGACGGGGAGTGAGACGGGAGTCAGGGATGGTAGTGTGAACCTCAGATACCTGAACCATTTGTCCTCTCTGTCCAACATGTTTCTGTCCTTTATCTTTAAGATGTAGCTGAGTTTGGACCTGAAGATCTGGTTCTGCTGTGTTGGACCAGAATTTCTCTGATTTTATAGTTTAAAGATCAATAAAAAACAACCAGAACAGTTTCTGTTTCTTCTTCATGAAGGTTTTTATCAGTCAGTTTTAAAGCAGCTGAACTTTGGAATGAAACACACCTCAGGTACAGGTGAAGCAGCAGGTAGAACAGGTTGAAGCTCCGCCCCTTCACCTGACTCACCTGAACTAAAGCAGGAAACAGTTTGTGGTTCTTGGTCTCTACAGAGAGACTCACAGCCGATCAGATTGAACCTTCAGACCAAACCAGCAGCTTCATCTGAGTGAGTCCAGCTGCAGGAGAGAAAAACTCCAACACTGAAGGTGAGTTGGACCAAAAACACACTCAGTTTGAGGGACGTTAGAGGGGGAGGAGCCATGACTGACTGGACTTTCTGTCTGCTGTGGTTTCAGATTCACTCAGAGACTAAATGGCTTCCAGATCAGAGGAGGATCTCTGCTGTCCCGTCTGTCAGGAGGTCTTCAGAGATCCAGTTCTTCTGTCATGTAGTCACAGCTTCTGTAAAGACTGTCTGAAGACCTGGTGGAGAGAGAAACCAGGACAAGAATGTCCAGTTTGTAAGAGGAGATCTTCAAAGGATAATCCACCCTGTAATCTGGCTTTGAAGAACCTGTGTGAGTCCTTCTTACAGGAGAAACATCTGAGATCTTCAGAACCTCTCTGCAGTCTGCACTCTGAGAAACTCAGACTCTTCTGTCTGGACCATCAGCAGCCAGTTTGTCTCGTCTGCAGAGATTCAGAGAAACACAGTGACCACAGATTCAGACCCATCGATGAAGCTGCACGAGAACACAAGAAGAAACTTCAGGAAACTCTGGAACCTCTGAAGAAGAAACTGGAACTCTGGAGGAAAGTTAAAGATGAGTTTAATCTGACATCAGAACACATTAAGGTCCAGACCCGACACACAGAGACGCAGATTAAGGAGCAGTTTGAGAAGCTTCATCAGTTTCTAACAGAGAAAGAGGAGGCCAGGCTGGCTGATCTGAGGGAGGAAGAGGAGCAGAAGAGTGGGATGATGAAGGAGAAGATGGAGGCTCTGAGCAGACAGATAGAAGATCTTTCAGACACAGTCAGAACCTCAGAGAAACAGCTGAGAGCTGAAGACGTCTCATTCCTGGACAACTACAAGGCTGCAGTGGAAAGAGTCCAGCGCTGCCACCTGCTGGATGATCCACAGCTGCCCTCAGGAGCTCTGATAGACCAGGCCAAACATCTGGGCAACCTGGCCTTCAACATCTGGAACAACATGATGGACGAGGTCTCCTACACTCCCATCATTCTGGATCCAAACACTGCAGATCCAAAACTCATCCTGTCTGAAGATCTGACCAGTGTGAGACCAGGAGAGAGACAGAATCTTCCTGATAATCCAGAGAGGTTTGATAAATGGTGCTGTGTCGTGAGTTCTGAAGGTTTTAACTCAGGAACTCACAGCTGGAATTTTGATGTTGGAGACAGTGAAGGCTGGATGTTTGGCGTGTTAGTAGAGTCTGTTCAGAGGAAGGAATGGGAATTGATACAGTCTGGATTTTGGGGAATATTGTTTCATGAAGGAGAATACTCAGCAGTGTTTCCAGCAGCTGATCTCACACGTCTCTCAGTCCAGAAGAAGGTCCAGAGGATCAGAGTGAATCTGGACTGGAACAAAGGAAAACTGTTGTTCTCTGATCTGGATACAAACACACACATACACACCTTCACACACACTTTCACTCAGAAGATGTTTCCATTTTTTGGTACTAAAGATAAACTAAAGCTCCTCCCAGTGAAGATCTCAGTGAGGAAACATCTGATCTGATTGGTTCTTCAAGCTGAAAACAAAGTGGACATTAAACCTTATTGGTCAGTTTGAAAGTCAGTGATGTGAAACAGGAAATTGGAGATGTATTGATCTGATCTGATTGATTTGATCAGTTTTATATCTGGTTAATAATCTGTCCAGATGCTCCAAACTAAATGTGACATGAAGTGGATGACTAATGACTGTTCTCCAAGAGAACAAGAAAAAATTGAGTGACCTTGCATTTAAATAGAGCTGCAAAATGAAGGAGCACAAGTTAAAGGACAAACAGGACTCAACCAACATCCTGTTACAGATTCCAGAATCTGACCAGCAACCCCAGACAATTATTAGGAAAATGCAGATAATTGTCACAGAAAACAACAACAAAACTGCAGACTTGAAGAGGACAGCAGAGGACTCACAGTACATCAGAAAAAAAGACTTTGTATAAAAGCTCCAAACCAACAGTTCACAATAAGAACAAGTGTAAGAGAGCAGATGAAGAAAAATCCTCATACGATGATAATGTTTCATCTGACACCTCGTCTCAAGGTTTTATGTTTTATGTGTGTCTTTGTGGCTGTGTGACCCCCTACCCACAACCCTGAACTGGATCCGTTGAGAATAAACCCAGATAAAGGACTCTAAAGCCCAGAACCAGGACCGGCTTTCCTCCAAACCAAAAACATATCAGTCTCACCTTTGTTGTATCAATATTATTAGATTGAAAAACATTTAGCAATTAGATTAACATTGATATCTTTACTAGTTGTAGTTATTGATGAAAATCACTTTTTCAGTTACAGTGGGGGTCTAGCAATCACTTCCCTCATTAACTCCAACGTGGCTATTAAGCTAGCTTTTGACATTTTAATAGTTTTTCAGTGTCTTGATGCTAATGGGTTAGCTTATGCTAAAACGTGATTGTATAATCTTGTGCTGTTCAGACGTGCAACTGGAATCATAATAATCCTGTAATTACTGTATCAACATTTTTGGATTTCTTGACCATTAAAACAATCATTTAACTTTTTTTTTTTTTACCTGTGTTGACGTGTTTAAACTCTGACACAATTCAAATGAACGAATCTTTATTGTCATTGTAACAGATACAGTAAAACTGTAATGTGTCATTAAAAAAGTTGCAGAGAAAAAGATTGAAAATCTGTCCAGCCCAGACCCACGAGGAGGCCCAGACCCACGAGGAGGCCCAGACCCACGAGGAGGCCCAGACCCACGAGGAGGCCCAGACCCACGAGGAGGCCCAGACCCATGAGGAGGCCCAGATCTACGAGGAGGCCCAGACCCACGAAGAGGCTCAGACCCACGAAGAGGCCCAGACCCACGAGGAGGCTCAGACCCACGAGGCGATCCAGACCCACGAGGAGGCCCAGACCCACGAGGAGGCCCAGACCCACGAGGAGGCCCAGACCCACGAGGAGGCCCAGATCTACGAGGAGGCCCAGACCCACGAGGAGGCCCAGACCCACGAGGAGGCTCAGACCCACGAGGAGGCCCAGACCCACGAGGAGGCCCAGACCCACGAGGCGATCCAGACCCACGAGGAGGCCCAGACCCACGAGGAGGCTCAGACCCACGAGGCGGTCCAGACCCACGAGGAGGCCCAGATCCACGAGGAGGCCCAGACCCACGAGGAGGCCCAGACCCACGAGGAGGCTCAGACCCACGAGGAGGCCCAGACCCACGAGGAGGCTCAGACCCACGAAGAGGCTCAGACCCACGAAGAGGCCCAGACCCACGAGGAGGCTCAGACCCACGAGGCGACCCAGACCCACGAGGAGGCCCAGACCCACGAGGAGGCCCAGACCCACGAGGAGGCCCAGACCCACGAAGAGGCTCAGACCCACGAGGAGGCCCAGACCCACGAAGAGGCTCAGACCCACGAAGAGGCTCAGACCCACGAAGAGGCCCAGACCCACGAGGAGGCTCAGACCCACGAGGAGGCCCAGACCCACGAGGAGGCCCAGACCCACGAGGAGGCCCAGACCCACGAGGCGACCCAGACCCACGAGGAGGCCCAGACCCACGAGGAGGCCCAGACCCACGAGGAGGCCCAGATCTACGAGGAGGCCCAGACCCACGAGGAGGCCCAGACCCACGAGGAGGCCCAGACCCACGAGAAGGCTCAGACCCACGAGGCGATCCAGACCCACGAGGAGGCCCAGACCCATGAGGAGGCCCAGACCCACGAGGAGGCCCAGACCCACGAGGAGGCCCAGACCCACGAGGCGGCCCAGACCCACGAGGAGGCCCAGACCCACGAGGAGGCCCAGACCCACGAGGAGGCCCAGACCCACGAGGAGGCCCAGACCCACGAGGAGGCCCAGACCCACGAGGAGGCCCAGACCCACGAGGAGGCTCAGACCCACGAGGCGATCCAGACCCACGAGGAGGCCCAGACCCACGAGGAGGCTCAGACCCACGAGGAGGCCCAGACCCACGAGGAGGCCCAGACCCACGAGGAGGCTCAGACCCACGAGGCGATCCAGACCCACGAGGAGGCCCAGACCCACGAGGAGGCCCAGATCTACGAGGAGGCCCAGACCCACGAGGAGGCCCAGACCCACGAGGAGGCTCAGACCCACGAGGCGATCCAGACCCACGAGGAGGCCCAGACCCACGAGGAGGCCCAGACCCACGAGGAGGCTCAGACCCACGAGGCGATCCAGACCCACGAGGAGGCCCAGACCCACGAGGCGGTGTGCATCTATCAGTAAATACTCGCTGTGAAAAGCCTTCAGGGACTGAGACAGAACTCATCTCAGGAAATAATGAAATGATTAAGAGTGATTTAATGTCATGCTGCCACCAAACCCAAATTCTCATCTGTCACAGTGAGACTGATGTTGCTGCACCTCCATCTCTCTGACTCCAGAAGTCACTCACTCAAACCTCCACAGATCCACCAGCGACTCGTCCAATCACAACACAGACACATACGTCCCCCTCTGGTTTCATTCTTTGTGGTGAATATGTCCACAGGACTCGACGACTCGTCTTAGTCCTACTCAAAAATAAACTGAAAACCGACACAGCTTTTAAACACTGCCCCCTTCAGGCTGATGCTTCTTATTACAATCAACCACTGGCAGCTCCATGTTTTTCATTTACATCTAAAGTGATAAAAACTGGAAATAATATTTGAAAAATATGTGTAAGACCTTTATTTTTTTTATTTTATCAAATCTGCAAACTTTGTTTGGTCAACACAGAAACATTTAACCCCCAAGGTTCTTACCGTTACACTTTCCTCCGTTGGTGGGGTCGCCATAGTAACCGGACATGCAGCTCTGACAGTGTGTTCCTGCTGTCAGGTTCCCACAGCGCTCACAGACGCTGCTGTTCACACATTTGCTGTGACCGTTACATTGACAAGCTGAGAGAAAATGAGACAACACACAGCGTCAGACACGCAACAAAATCAACAAATAACTCTGATTTCACTGCTACTACTGAGACGAGTCTCTGTGTTTGTGTTTGTAACATAAATATAAACAAATTGTGATGAAACATTCAGAAAGTCTAACAAATACACATTTACTACTGATTAAACTTTGGAGTCCATGTAATTCAAGATGGCCACCAAGACTCTTCACCATAACAATAAAATGTTCTGAGGTAACTGTGTGATTATTGCAGATGTTTTAAGATTTAACAAAAACAGCTGTAACGTCGTCATATCAGCGGGAGGGAGGGGGGGGGTTGGTCAGATGTATCATTACTTTACATTTTACATTTGCAAATGGGTAGAACTATGACCTTTCTATCGTTACAAAGACCAGATACAACCAGTGAGTCAGACACTGTCTGCTGTCAAACTTTACTTTTAATAAAGCCTATTGTTAGTGTTAGCTCAGGTTCTACCGGTTCATCCCTTTAGTTATGCTGCTATAATCTCAGACTGCTGGAGGACACTCTGTCCACATGTCTTCACTCTGCTGTCTCTCTCACTCTCCATGTTTGTATTTAATATTATTGCTGCTATTAACTTTAACTCTGTTTATCTTTCCTGTCCTCTCAGACCCCAGAACTCATCCTGGTTCTGGTTCTGATGGAGGTCTCTTCCTGTCCTCTCAGACCCCAGTGGGTCCAGGCAGAACTCATCCTGGTTCTGGTTCTGATGGAGGTCTCTTCCTGTCCTCTCGGACCCCAGTGGGTCCAGGCAGAACTCATCCTGGTTCTGGTTCTGATGGAGGTCTCTTCCTCTCCTCTCAGACCCCAGTGGGTCCAGGCAGAACTCATCCTGGTTCTGGTTCTGGAGGTTTCTACCCGTGTCCAGTTTGTGCTGCTCTGGATGGAGGATTGTGTTCAAAGAAGATTCAACAGAAATCTTCAGTTTTTTTTCATATAGAAACTTTTTACTAACTAAATATTATAATTATTTAAACTTGATCATATTATAGTTGGACAGAACTGTTTGTATTGAATCTGGACCTGTTGATGTGAACTGGACTTGTTGCTTCTGTTGAATCTTTATATTTAGTGTTAGTTTAGATGTTTTGTGGTCTTTAATCTTATTATTTCTTTATTTATCTAGTTATAATATGTTAAACCATGTCGACTCACCAGGACACTGGATGAAGGCCCAGTTGTAGCCTCTATCTGACGAGCAGAGACTCTGATCCACCATCATGTCCCTATCTCTTAACCTGTCCCGGTCTCTGGGTCCAGGTCTTGGGTTTGCAGGCTTCAGAGGGCCTCGGTAAGAACCTTCCATGCACACTCCTCTACCGGTGTTACTGGGATCACCACACCAGCCACACTCCACCCTCTCCAGACACTCAGTACATGTTCTCAGACCTGAACAGTTCTGGGCTGGTGGGTGGACATCCAGAGACAAGGAACGAGAAGACAAAAGAAACATGAATTAAAAGTCTTATTACACAAACACGAGTAACACTAGAAGGTTGTTAATGATGGAGATCAGAGAGAAACATGTCCAATCAGAGACAATCAGGTGTTTTAGGATCTATTCTCATCGATCCATCCACTCATCTGTTTCTGTTTATCTAATGCTGGTTCTGGAGGGATCAGGTCCAGGAGGGAAAGCAAACCCGTCCTCTCCCCAGTAACACTCTCCAGCTTCTGCTGGAGGACGCAGAGAGACACTCACTACCTCTGACCTTCTGTCCAGACAGCAGAGCTCCTCATTGAACCCAGAAGAAACTCATATTTCACCAGAACCTCATGATCCATTTCTCATGAAGAGGTGAAGCTCACTACCGACCCAGTGCCATGGCATGAAGACACTAACAGAACCCCACCATCTGCAAAAACCAGATGAGACCCTGAGGTTTCCAAACCCGACCCTCTCATCACCTCCACCGGTCCAGATGATCCAGTCCAGGAACATCAAACAGGATCAAAGACAAGGAGCAGCCGGTCCGACCCTGCTTTGATCCACATTCTGACTGTCCTGACAGCTTCAACAAAAGACAAGTCTTCAGTAATGAAAAGCAATCTGCAACTTGTCTTTGACCCTCAGTGTTTAAAAAAAAAAGACTTTTCATTCCACAGCGTTCTACTTGTCAGGAAAATCATTTATATTCATAAAGTGGCCGTGACATTCAAAAACATTTCACAGGTGGAAATTAAAAATGACACATTTTACGGTATGGCATTCAGGACTTGTAAGAGAAAACAAAAATCTCCATAATAAAGTCTTTGTTGTTCACTGACTGATAGAAAACAGCTAGAAGTAATAAAAACTAAATCTGGTGTGTTTCCTGAAACTCTAAAGTTTTACTTTCAGCTTGTTCTGGTTGGTTTTGTTTTTCTCTCATTCCGAGCATCAACTCGTCTCTCTATTCTGAGACCAAACAGGAAGACACTCCTGAACATGAAGGGATGAAGGTGATGCTTTGTAGCAGTCGAGCACCCGGTAGGTTAGAAAAGCATTTGGAAGGTGTTTGTCACGGGCAGCAGAGTAAAATTAGCATTTTCACAAGAAGTTGTTTCTCCTTTCAACAAGAGCCGTTTGGAAAAGCCACAGATGTCCCTGAATGAAATACAGCCCTCGTCTTGTGTTTGTGTGTTTGCTGCAGCTGCATTATTCAACACTGCAGCAATGCTGATTCATTTGTTCTCCCTCCTCCTCTATAATCAAACCTGGGCTCCTCTTTTCTCACATTCACTCTGTATCTCTACTTGGCCACTTTTTTTTTTCTTTAATTTTTCATTTTCTAAACCGTCTCACTCTCATTCAGCAATTTATTCACCATTATAACCCTTCACACTCATTTTCTGTCATTTTGATTCAATTAGATTTTTTTCTGTATAACTCTAAAATACTTAAATTGAATTATAAAGCAGGAAATCAATCTGTTTCTTCTCTCCTCGTCCCTCGAAATTTAACCTTCACTCTGACGGCTCTCTGGATTTTCACTTCAAACACAAAGTCAAGCAGTTCAACAAAATAAAACTAATCCACACCAACGTTTCCTCTGTCACTAAAGCATTTATATACCTAATATATATCTATTTTCCCCTTTAGACTTTCAAAAAGCTGGTTTCGTTTTTTAAGCTGTTTTTTTTGTCCCAAATCTTTTCTCAGAACAACAAAACTGCAGCTGTTTGATTTCGTAGCATCATTCTCGTTCTGCGTCGCTTCATGATAAGAAGCTCAAACACAGTTTCTTTATAAACATGAATCTAAAAACTTGTTGTTGTTCTTTAATGTCTTTATTTGGTTTAATCTTCATTAATGATGGTAAATCAGTGCAGCTGGAACTGATTTTTTGAACGTAGTCTCAGTATAAACTGGTGAACATCTGGATCTCCATCAGGTAAAAGATTCTGACTGATTCCAAATAAATGCTGCTTTAGCAACATTTTATTAACTGTCATGAAAGACGTGTTTAATCTGCAGTGAGACGTTGACGGACGCGGCTGCTACTTCTTACATTAACTTGTTTTTTAAAATAATCTTTTAGAGTTTGGTTTATTAAATCTACTTGGTTAGATTTAGGAAAAGTCTACCAGCTTGAAAATAAATTTCAGTAACATGTTTCCATGTTCTTGCAGGTGTGAATCGCTTGAAGACTTTATTACAGAAATAAATCATGATAAATGAATCTGCATTGGACCTGATGATTCTAAAAGACTCACCTTCCATAAAAATTGGTTTTTATAGCTAAAAATATCATTTTAAAACCTGATGTTATGAGATTTTATATGTTAGACTTACAGCACAATAAGTTGGTATTTACCTGTTCTACAGGTGTATTCTGTACGTAGGTTTCTCTAAAATACTGCAGCTCACGCAGCTTTAATTTCAAGGATCAGCTATAATCTAAATATTTGCAAACAGGAGCCAAATGATAAAAGTTGATTAATCAGCCTTTAGATGTATTAAACAGACTTCTGAAAACGTGGTCTGGTCCCAAAACAATCACTTTATAACAACTACGGGCCAATTTCACAGTCCTGTTATGGAAAATGATTTCAATCACTTCCAGATGTTTTCAGCACATCAGCACTCTGTTTGATTTTTAAACAAAAATAGCAGAATGACTTGAAGATAGATGAGGACTCGTACAGACTCCCTACAGGATGACTTGCATTCCTCAAAATGCCTTATGACCCAGAGTTAATCTGACACACTGACTCCATGAACACACACACAGGTGGAGTCGCTCCTGACTGAAATTCATCACAAGTTCCAGCCTGAATGTCACAAACATGATAAACTGGGTCGTAAAAACTATAAATAATACAAACAGAAAACAAATTTCAACATGAACAGAGTTAAACTCTAATATTTAAAAATGTTTTACATATGTGACATCATCTACACCCTGTTCTTTCAGTACTGTTTTAATTTTTTAAACTGTTTAAATGATATAGTTTTATATGTGTCACAAATGAAGGGAATTTCGGCAGTTTATTGCCTTCGTGTAGATGAAGAGTGAAGAGACAGATCCAGTTTGTGTGAGCCCACAAGCTTTATGAGGCTTTTTGTTGTAGTTAACAACGCTAAAGATTTAACTGAACCTTCAGCCACTACATGAAACTGCCTCCAGGCTACTTGTGTGAACGTTCATTTGGATTGTGGCTGCATTTCACAATGAGTTTGAGCATAATCATTATCAAAAACAAGCATGAGAGCTAATCATCATCCACAGAGGAAAGGGCTGAACAATGGAAACCTTTTCTAAGGGAATAAAGGAGCGCTGATTTTTATGCACATCAGAATTCTTCTGGTCAGATTTTATTTATGGGGGCAGAAATAATAATAATTCAGTTACATTTTCAGTTCGAGGCGTCTGTTTATGTGCACGCTTCAGCTCTGCAGCTCAGCCAGCTGCTGCAGGAAATTTAAAGAGTAGCTGTTTAACAATCCCATGAGTCCCTGCTTCATTGATCTGTGTTAATGTTTGTTTTGATGAATTATTACAATGTGTAATGCACCTGTTTAATAAAGTAAGCATGCTTCAGTGTTGCACAGGATGTTGTTCTACCACCATAACAAAGTTCTTCAGATGAGTCACACATGGTCTAGCATGAAAAAGTAAAACACTTTTCCTCCAAAAGAACAATAAAATATGCCTTTAAAGAACGTTCCCTCCATCTGGAGACTCTAAGTGCCCATTTAGGCCCTTTTAAAGCTGATAATGTTCCTCCAACAACATTAAAAATCAGCCAGAATGTGGCTGGTCTTTGCAGGATCTTTGTGACTACTCAGGAACAATAATAGACTGAATGTGTTTTCCATTACACGACGGAGCATGTTAGTGATTTGGTGGTTTTAACCATGTATTAAACCTCTGGAGGGAGGTTGTGGTGGTTAATCATCAGGATGGCGGTGGATGAAGGATGATGGAGGTCTCACTCTGACATGAAGCCTGTTCACACTAGATATGGATCATTTAAAACAAGTTTGACCCCGACCGCGTCACGCAACCAGCATCATGCTAGTACAGTAGGACATTATCTTCTTAAAGGTAGCTGCTTCGGTCTGACAGTGTTGAACCAGAATACAGACGAGGAAGACGTGGTGCAATCCGAGGTAAATTTGGAAAGATCAAACAACATATGAACTGTATAAGATGAGAATCAAAAGAACTGTTAAAGCTGCAGCTAGTGGCTCATTGAGGTCACCATGGCAACCACACACCTGTCTCTCTCTCTCTCTGACAGCAACATGGATGACCAAAAGAGAGGTTAAAAACAACAGATTAAAAAACGAACCTTGGACAAACAGCTGATGTGTGAAATCTAGAAGTTGTATTAAAATTATAGAGCTGTGAGTGTCAGAAGCCTCTGATAGTCACACATGTACATTTATATGTTTCTATACTGTTTTTTGTTGATGAGTTATAAAAACGTTTCATATCCAGTTTTGAAGAGAAAAGTGTGAGTTCAGTTCTTCTAAAACTGTTTGTTCTGTTCTACCGTCTTTAATCTGAGAACAAAAACTTTTATCCATTTAAAGTTTCTAAAGAACAGTAACATGTTCCTGTGGTTCTTTCCCATCAGCGTCCACATTTCAGAACTTCAGTCAAACTGATCATAAATATTTGGAGGAAGCTAGGCTACACGTGCTGCTATATAGTTTTCATCTCATCAAATATTCTTTCAGTCCAGTCATCTCTGTCCCATATCATCATCTGATCACATCAGGTCTGATATTTAGTGTCCCTGGATAAAACACATCTCCTATCATCCATTTACTCCAACAGCACTTGACAGTAAGTGTTACTGAAGCCAGAGCCAAACAGATCTGTGAGTCTCCATACATAATACATCAAGTGTCAAGGCCGAGCGCAGCTTTCGTCTTCAATCTGCTGCAGAGGATATGAAGCTGCACAAATAACCTACACATTCTTACTGAAGATTCCCCCAAAGAAGAGATGGCAATTTCTCTCAGGAGAAAAACTAATATCTACAACAACAAGGATCATCTGATACATGCGTGAAGATAAACTACAGCGATAAGCCAGCAAACTGGTGCACACTGAGATCCAAGGATCAGCAGCAGAAAAACCAGGTCTGAACAGGTCTGAGCAGGTCTGAGCAGGTCTGAACAGGTCTGAGAAGGTCTGAACAGGTCTGAACAGGTCTGAGCAGGTCTGAACAGGTCTGAGCAGGTCTGAGCAGGCCTAAACAGGTCTGAACAGGTCTGAGCAGGTCTGAACAGGTCTGAACAGGTCTGAGCAGGTCTGAACAGGTCTGAGCAGGCCTGAACAGGTCTGAACAGGTCTGAACAGGTCTGAACAGGTCTGAGCAGGTCTGAGCAGGTCTGAGAAGGTCTGAACAGGTCTGAGCAGGTCTGAACAGGTCTGAACAGGTCTGAGCAGGTCTGAGCAGGTCTGAGCAGGCCTAAACAGGTCTGAACAGGTCTGAGCAGGTCTGAGCAGGTCTGAACAGGTCTGAGCAGGTCTGAACAGGTCTGAGCAGGTCTGAACAGGTCTGAGCAGGTCTGAGCAGGTCTGAGAAGGTCTGAACAGGTCTGAACAGGTCTGAACAGGTCTGAACAGGTCTGAACAGGTCTGAACAGGTCTGAGCAGGTCTGAACAGGTCTGAGCAGGTCTGAGCAGGTCTGAGCAGGTCCGAACAGGTCTGAGCAGGTCTGAGGAGGTCTGAGCAGGTCTGAACAGGTCTGAGCAGGTCTGAACAGGTCTGAACAGGTCTGATCAGGTCTGAGCAGGTCTGAGCAGGTCTGAACAGGTCTGAACAGGTCTGAACAGGTCTGAAAAGGTCTGAACAGGTCTGAACAGGTCTGAGCAGGTCTGAAAGGTCTGAACAGGTCTGAACAGGTCTGAGCAGGTCTGAGCAGGTCTGAACAGGTCTGAGAAGGTCTGAACAGGTCTGAACAGGTCTGAGCAGGTCTGAACAGGTCTGAGCAGGTCTGAGCAGGTCTGAGAAGGTCTGAACAGGTCTGAACAGGTCTGAACAGGTCTGAGCAGGTCTGAACAGGTCTGAACAGGTCTGAACAGGTCTGAGCAGGTCTGAACAGGTCTGAACAGGTCTGAACAGGTCTGAGCAGGTCTGAACAGGTCTGAACAGGTCTGAACAGGTCTGAACAGGTCTGAACAGGTCTGAGCAGGTCTGAGCAGGTCTGAACAGGTCTGAGAAGGTCTGAACAGGTCTGAGCAGGTCTGAACAGGTCTGAACAGGTCTGAACAGGTCTGAGCAGGTCTGAACAGGTCTGAACAGGTCTGAACAGGTCTGAACAGGTCTGAGCAGGTCTGAGCAGGTCTGAGCAGGTCTGAACAGGTCTGAGCAGGTCTGAGCAGGTCTGAGCAGGTCTGAGCAGGTCTGAACAGGTCTGAACAGGTCTGAGCAGGTCTGAACAGGTCTGAGCAGGTCTGAGCAGGTCTGAACAGGTCTGAACAGGTCTGAACAGGTCTGAGCAGGTCTGAACAGGTCTGAACAGGTCTGAACAGGTCTGAGCAGGCCTAAACAGGTCTGAACAGGTCTGAACAGGTCTGAACAGGTCTGAACAGGTCTGAGCAGGTCTGAGCAGGTCTGAGCAGGTCTGAACAGGTCTGAACAGGTCTGAACAGGTCTGAGCAGGTCTGAACAGGTCTGAACAGGTCTGAGCAGGTCTGAGCAGGCCTAAACAGGTCTGAACAGGTCTGAGCAGGTCTGAACAGGTCTGAACAGGTCTGAACAGGTCTGAGCAGGTCTGAGCAGGTCTGAGAAGGTCTGAACAGGTCTGAACAGGTCTGAACAGGTCTGAGCAGGTCTGAACAGGTCTGAACAGGTCTGAACAGGTCTGAGCAGGTCTGAACAGGTCTGAACAGGTCTGAGCAGGTCTGAGCAGGTCTGAGAAGGTCTGAACAGGTCTGAACAGGTCTGAACAGGTCTGAGCAGGTCTGAACAGGTCTGAACAGGTCTGAACAGGTCTGAGCAGGTCTGAACAGGTCTGAGCAGGTCTGAACAGGCCTAAACAGGTCTGAACAGGTCTGAACAGGTCTGAGCAGGTCTGAGCAGGTCTGAACAGGTCTGAGAAGGTCTGAACAGGTCTGAACAGGTCTGAGCAGGTCTGAAAGGTCTGAGCAGGTCTGAGCAGGTCTAAACAGGTCTGAACAGGTCTGAACAGGTCTGAACAGGTCTGAGCAGGTCTGAACAGGTCTGAACAGGTCTGAGCAGGTCTGAACAGGTCTGAGCAGGTCTGAGCAGGTCTGAACAGGTCTGAACAGGTCTGAGCAGGTCTGAACAGGTCTGAGCAGGTCTGAGCAGGTCTGAACAGGTCTGAGAAGGTCTGAACAGGTCTGAACAGGTCTGAGCAGGTCTGAACAGGTCTGAGCAGGTCTGAGCAGGCCTAAACAGGTCTGAACAGGTCTGAGCAGGTCTGAACAGGTCTGAACAGGTCTGAACAGGTCTGAGCAGGTCTGAGCAGGTCTGAACAGGTCTGAGCAGGTCTGAACAGGTCTGAACAGGTCTGAGCAGGTCTGAACAGGTCTGAGCAGGTCTGAGCAGGCCTGAACAGGTCTGAACAGGTCTGAGCAGGTCTGAACAGGTCTGAACAGGTCTGAGCAGGTCTGAGCAGGTCTGAGCAGGTCTGAACAGGTCTGAACAGGTCTGAGCAGGTCTGAGCAGGTCTGAGAAGGTCTGAACAGGTCTGAACAGGTCTGAGCAGGCCTGAACAGGTCTGAACAGGTCTGAGCAGGTCTGAACAGGTCTGAACAGGTCTGAGCAGGTCTGAGCAGGTCTGAGCAGGTCTGAGCAGGTCTGAACAGGTCTGAGCAGGTCTGAACAGGTCTGAACAGGTCTGAGCAGGCCTAAACAGGTCTGAACAGGTCTGAACAGGTCTGAACAGGTCTGAGCAGGTCTGAACAGGTCTGAACAGGTCTGAACAGGTCTGAGCAGGTCTGAGCAGGTCTGAGCAGGTCTGAACAGGTCTGAGCAGGTCTGAACAGGTCTGAACAGGTCTGAACAGGTCTGAGCAGGTCTGAACAGGCCTAAACAGGTCTGAACAGGTCTGAACAGGTCTGAGCAGGTCTGAACAGGTCTGAGCAGGTCTGAGCAGGTCTGAACAGGTCTGAACAGGTCTGAACAGGTCTGAGCAGGTCTGAACAGGTCTGAACAGGTCTGAACAGGTCTGAGCAGGTCTGAGCAGGTCTGAGCAGGTCCGAACAGGTCTGAGCAGGTCTGAGGAGGTCTGAGCAGGTCTGAACAGGTCTGAGCAGGTCTGAGCAGGTCTGAGCAGGTCTGAACAGGTCTGAGCAGGTCTGAACAGGTCTGAACAGGTCTGAGCAGGTCTGAGCAGGTCTGAGCAGGTCTGAACAGGTCTGAACAGGTCTGAACAGGTCTGAACAGGTCTGAACAGGTCTGAGCAGGTCTGAGCAGGTCTGAACAGGTCTGAGCAGGTCTGAGCAGGTCTGAGCAGGTCTGAGCAGGTCTGAGCAGGTCTGATCAGGTCTGAACAGGTCTGAACAGGTCTGAACAGGTCTGAGCAGGTCTGAACAGGTCTGAGCAGGTCTGAACAGGTCTGAGCAGGTCTGAGCAGGTCTGAAAGGTCTGAACAGGTCTGAGCAGGTCTGAACAGGTCTGAACAGGTCTGAGCAGGTCTGAACAGGTCTGAGCAGGTCTGAGCAGGTCTGAGCAGGTCTGAACAGGTCTGAACAGGTCTGATCAGGTCTGAGCAGGTCTGAACAGGTCTGAGAAGGTCTGAACAGGTCTGAGCAGGTCTGAGCAGGTCTGAGCAGGTCCGAACAGGTCTGAGCAGGTCTGAGGAGGTCTGAGCAGGTCTGAACAGGGCTGAGCAGGTCTGAACAGGTCTGAGAAGGTCTGAACAGGTCTGAGCAGGTCTGAACAGGTCTGAACAGGTCTGAACAGGTCTGAGCAGGTCTGAACAGGTCTGAGCAGGTCAGAGCAGGTCTGAACAGGTCTGAGCAGGTCTGAACAGGTCTGAGCAGGTCTGAGCAGGTCTGAGCAGGTCTGAGGAGGTCTGAGCAGGTCTGAACAGGTCTGAACAGGTCTGAACAGGTCTGAGCAGGTCTGAGCAGGTCTGAGCAGGTCTGAACAGGTCTGCGCAGGTCTGAGCAGGTCTGAGAAGGTCTGAACAGGTCTGAACAGGTCTGAACAGGTCTGAACAGGTCTGAACAGGTCTGAGCAGGTCTGAGCAGGTCTGAACAGGTCTGAACAGGTCTGAACAGGTCTGAGCAGGTCTGAACAGGTCTGAACAGGTCTGAACAGGTCTGAGCAGGTCTGAGCAGGTCTGAGAAGGTCTGAACAGGTCTGAACAGGTCTGAACAGGTCTGAACAGGTCTGAACCGGTCTGAGCAGGTCTGAGCAGGTCCGAACAGGTCTGAGCAGGTCTGAGGAGGTCTGAGCAGGTCTGAACAGGTCTGAACAGGTCTGAACAGGTCTGAGCAGGTCTGAGCAGGTCTGAACAGGTCTGAGGAGGTCTGAACAGGTCTGAACAGGGCTGAGCAGGTCTGACAGGTCTGAACAGGTCTGAACAGGTCTGAGCAGGTCTGAGCAGGTCTGAGCAGGTCTGAACAGGTCTGAGCAGGTCTGAGCAGGTCTGAGCAGGTCTGAACAGGTCTGAACAGGTCTGAGAAGGTCTGAACAGGTCTGAACAGGTCTGAACAGGTCTGAGCAGGTCTGAACAGGTCTGAACAGGTCTGAACAGGTCTGAACAGGTCTGAGCAGGTCTGAACAGGTCTGAGCAGGTCTGAGGAGGTCTGAGCAGGTCTGAACAGGTCTGAGGAGGTCTGAACAGGTCTGAGCAGGTCTGAGCAGGTCTGACCAGGTCTGAGCAGGTCTGAGCAGGTCTGAGCAGGTCTGAGCAGGTCTGAGCAGGTCTGAACAGGTCTGAACAGGTCTGCACAGGTCTGAGCAGGTCTGAACAGGTCTGAACAGGTCTGAGCAGGTCTGAACAGGTCTGAGCAGGTCTGAGCAGGTCTGAACAGGTCTGAACAGGTCTGAGCAGGTCTGAGCAGGTCTGAACAGGTCTGAACAGGTCTGAGCAGGTCTGAACAGGTCTGAACAGGTCTGAACAGGTCTGAGCAGGTCTGAGCAGGTCTGAGAAGGTCTGAACAGGTCTGAACAGGTCTGAGAAGGTCTGAACAGGTCTGAGCAGGTCTGAGCAGGCCTAAACAGGTCTGAACAGGTCTGAGCAGGTCTGAACAGGTCTGAACAGGTCTGAACAGGTCTGAGCAGGTCTGAGCAGGTCTGAACAGGTCTGAAAAGGTCTGAACAGGTCTGAGCAGGTCTGAACAGGTCTGAGCAGGTCTGAGCAGGCCTAAACAGGTCTGAACAGGTCTGAACAGGTCTGAACAGGTCTGAGCAGGTCTGAACAGGTCTGAACAGGTCTGAACAGGTCTGAGCAGGTCTGAGCAGGTCTGAGAAGGTCTGAACAGGTCTGAACAGGTCTGAACAGGTCTGAGCAGGTCTGAACAGGTCTGAACAGGTCTGAACAGGTCTGAGCAGGTCTGAACAGGTCTGAACAGGTCTGAACAGGTCTGAGCAGGTCTGAACAGGTCTGAACAGGTCTGAAAAGGTCTGAACAGGTCTGAGCAGGTCTGAGCAGGCCTAAACAGGTCTGAACAGGTCTGAACAGGTCTGAGCAGGTCTGAGCAGGTCTGAACAGGTCTGAGCAGGTCTGAACAGGTCTGAACAGGTCTGAGCAGGTCTGAACAGGTCTGAGCAGGTCTGAGCAGGTCTGAGCAGGTCTGAACAGGTCTGAACAGGTCTGAACAGGTCTGAGCAGGTCTGAGCAGGTCTGAACAGGTCTGAGAAGGTCTGAACAGGTCTGAACAGGTCTGAGCAGGTCTGAACAGGTCTGAGCAGGTCTGAGCAGGCCTGAACAGGTCTGAACAGGTCTGAACAGGTCTGAACAGGTCTGAACAGGTCTGAGCAGGTCTGAGCAGGTCTGAACAGGTCTGAACAGGTCTGAACAGGTCTGAGCAGGTCTGAACAGGTCTGAACAGGTCTGAGCAGGTCTGAACAGGTCTGAACAGGTCTGAACAGGTCTGAGCAGGTCTGAGCAGGTCTGAGAAGGTCTGAACAGGTCTGAACAGGTCTGAACAGGTCTGAGCAGGCCTAAACAGGTCTGAACAGGTCTGAACAGGTCTGAACAGGTCTGAGCAGGTCTGAACAGGTCTGAGCAGGTCTGAGCAGGTCTAAACAGGTCTGAACAGGTCTGAACAGGTCTGAACAGGTCTGAACAGGTCTGAGCAGGTCTGAGCAGGTCTGAACAGGTCTGAACAGGTCTGAGCAGGTCTGAACAGGTCTGAGCAGGTCTGAACAGGTCTGAGCAGGTCTGAACAGGTCTGAACAGGTCTGAACAGGTCTGAACAGGTCTGAGCAGGTCTGAGCAGGTCTGAACAGGTCTGAGCAGGTCTGAGCAGGTCTGAGAAGGTCTGAACAGGTCTGAACAGGTCTGAGCAGGTCTGAACAGGTCTGAGCAGGTCTGAGCAGGCCTAAACAGGTCTGAACAGGTCTGAACAGGTCTGAGCAGGTCTGAACAGGTCTGAGCAGGTCTGAGCAGGTCTAAACAGGTCTGAACAGGTCTGAGCAGGTCTGAACAGTTCTGAACAGGTCTGAACAGGTCTGAACAGGTCTGAGCAGGTCTGAGCAGGTCTGAGCAGGTCTGAACAGGTCTGAACAGGTCTGAACAGGTCTGAGCAGGTCTGAACAGGTCTGAGCAGGTCTGAGCAGGCCTGAACAGGTCTGAACAGGTCTGAGCAGGTCTGAGCAGGCCTAAACAGGTCTGAGCAGGTCTGAACAGGTCTGAGCAGGTCTGAGCAGGTCTGAACAGGTCTGAACAGGTCTGAGCAGGTCTGAACAGGTCTGAACAGGTCTGAACAGGTCTGAGCAGGTCTGAGCAGGTCTGATCAGGTCTGAGAAGGTCTGAACAGGTCTGAACAGGTCTGAGCAGGTCTGAACAGGTCTGAGCAGGTCTGAGCAGGCCTAAACAGGTCTGAACAGGTCTGAGCAGGTCTGAGCAGGTCTGAACAGGTCTGAGAAGGTCTGAGCAGGTCTGAACAGGTCTGAACAGGACTGAACAGGTCTGAGCAGGTCTGAACAGGTCTGAGCAGGTCTGAACAGGTCTGAACAGGTCTGAGCAGGTCTGAGCAGGTCTGAGCAGGTCTGAGAAGGTCTGAACAGGTCTGAACAGGTCTGAACAGGTCTGAACAGGTCTGAACAGGTCTGAGCAGGTCTGAGCAGGCCTAAACAGGTCTGAACAGGTCTGAGCAGGTCTGAACAGGTCTGAACAGTTCTGAACAGGTCTGAGCAGGTCTGAACAGGTCTGAACAGGTCTGAACAGGTCTGAGCAGGTCTGAGCAGGTCTGAGAAGGTCTGAACAGGTCTGAGCAGGTCTGAACAGGTCTGAACAGGTCTGAGCAGGTCTGAGCAGGTCTGAGCAGGCCTAAACAGGTCTGAACAGGTCTGAGCAGGTCTGAACAGGTCTGCGCAGGTCTGAACAGGTCTGAACAGGTCTGAGCAGGTCTGAGCAGGTCTGAACAGGTCTGAGCAGGTCTGAGCAGGTCTGAGCAGGTCTGAACAGGTCTGAACAGGACTGAACAGGTCTGAGCAGGTCTGAACAGGTCTGAGCAGGTCTGAGCAGGCCTAAACAGGTCTGAACAGGTCTGAGCAGGTCTGAACAGGTCTGAACAGGTCTGAGCAGGTCTGAGCAGGTCTGAGCAGGTCTGAACAGGTCTGAACAGGTCTGAACAGGTCTGAGCAGGTCTGAACAGGTCTGAACAGGTCTGAGCAGGTCTGAACAGGTCTGAGCAGGTCTGAGCAGGTCTGAACAGGTCTGAACAGGTCTGAACAGGTCTGAGCAGGTCTGAACAGGTCTGAGCAGGTCTGAGCAGGCCTAAACAGGTCTGAGCAGGTCTGAGCAGGTCTGAGCAGGTCTGAACAGGTCTGAACAGGTCTGAACAGGTCTGAGCAGGTCTGAGAAGGTCTGAACAGGTCTGAACAGGTCTGAGCAGGTCTGAACAGGTCTGAGCAGGTCTGAGCAGGCCTAAACAGGTCTGACCAGGTCTGAGCAGGTCTGAGCAGGTCTGAACAGGTCTGAACAGGTCTGAACAGGTCTGAGCAGGTCTGAACAGGTCTGAACAGGTCTGAACAGGTCTGAACAGGTCTGAGCAGGTCTGAGCAGGTCTGAACAGGTCTGAGAAGGTCTGAACAGGTCTGAACAGGTCTGAGCAGGTCTGAACAGGTCTGAGCAGGTCTGAGCAGGTCTGAGCAGGTCCGAACAGGTCTGAGCAGGTCTGAGGAGGTCTGAGCAGGTCTGAACAGGTCTGAGGAGGTCTGAACAGGTCTGAGCAGGTCTGAGCAGGTCTGAGCAGGTCTGAACAGGTCTGAACAGGTCTGAGCAGGTCTGAACAGGTCTGAGCAGGTCTGAGCAGGTCTGAGCAGGTCTGAGCAGGTCTGAGCAGGTCTGAGCCGTGCAGTAAAGCTACTGTAACTTAAACACATGCAACACAACTTTTTCAACCATTAATTATTCATTTATATTCAGTAACTCTGAACAAAAAAAAATTATATTAAAATTTTTCAGATGTTCTGCTCATAAAACTGTCAAGTTTTAGAATTTTCTTTGAATGAACTCGACCAAAAAACCTGCAAAGAATTTACATGATTTACAGAAATAAACTCTGCAGTTAAAACCTGTTGAAACGTTTACAGCCACACAGATGCAAGTTACGACCTGATGCAAGTTACGACCTGATGCTACTTGCAAGAAGAAAAACTGGAACAAATTAAGTGGAAACATGTTTTCTGTGAAGATCAGAGACAAAACGAGACATTTAGAGTCAAACTGAGTACGATTCACTCAAACATTTACATCTGAATAATAATTTTAAAATGTTGAGCAGAAAAAAAAAGAGTTTTGAGCCTCTAGCTAACATAAATAATGTGAAGCAGCCTGGAGCCCAATTATTCTGATAAATACTACTAAATATTTCTTGTGTAAAAGCACAAGTCAAAGTGGAGGTCACAAATTCTTCTAATTTAGTTTTCAAATTAATTCTAATTGTTCTTAAAACTAAAAACCTGAGCAGAAAGATCTAAAACAAAGATGTTTGACTGAAAAATGACTGAATGTTATCTGGATATTAAAAGTGAAATTTGTCAGATGAACAATAAGGAGCACTTTGAGCAACAAAAGGTAAAAGTATCTGAATAATCCTCCTACACTCCTTCTGTAGATGCAATAAAGAACTGAAGGTGAAACTAAAGAGTTGATAAAAATCACAGCTTTCAAAACACAAACTCAACAATTAAACAGCAATAAAAATAATAATTAACAATTAAAATTAAAAAAACTCCAAACACGAACATTTCACTGCAAAGTTACTTTCAGTAAAATGACATAAAAATAATAAAAAGTTTGGATGAAGACCAAAAAGCCTGAAACTGCAGAATAAAAATCACTTTATTTAAAAATATCTCTTATTTAACTCTTCACTATATTTATATCCACAGATCCAGTAAATAAAAACATTTTACCAGCTAAAAATACCAAAATAACCAATAATAACATAAAATATACACTGGAAATCTTTTTAAAGAATATAAGGAGTGTTTTAATCTAATAAATATTCCAATAAATAAATATTTAACCTATAAAATCTGTGCTCTTCTCCAGTAAACAGACCTGAGTGAGAGGTGGAGGAGAGCGGACTTCATATCGACTCAGACGAGAGTCGGAGTACATCATCGATTTTCTGCTTCGTGGTCACAGGAGAGGCGGCATCGCCTCAGGACCAGAGTGTGTGTGAGACAGGAGCAATGACATCTGATAAGAACAGGATCAATACGGTCCATAACCTCAGCTGCATCATGGAGTCACGTCGCTTCATGTTTAAACTGCTACAATAAATGTGTTATGGTCACGGAAGTGTGATGGTCTGGGGCTGCTTTGCTGCTTCAGGACCTGCACGACATGCTGGAACTGCTAGAAACATGATTTCTGTTCTCTATCAGAACATCCTGAAGGAGAACATCAGGCCAGCAGTTTGATTAGATTCAATAATTAGAAGCACATGGGAAGTCTGTCTCTGAAGACTGGACTGAAAATGATCTTACACAAATATAAAACTCAATAGAAGGAAAGTGTACTGAGCGCATATGGTTAATATTTCCTCATGACTCGTAACTTTTATTGTCCAGACTTTGTTTTAAACGACTGATTTATTGTCAGAATTAAAAACTTAATGAGTTAAAAACCCTAAATGTGTAAAATAATCTCAGGTTTCTGCAAATTCCTCTACTTTTGTGCAAGCAGATGAAAAATCAGCACATCGTCGCCTCCTTCTGGACTGGAGTGCGAAACACAGCAGACAAACGCTAAAACAATGAAAACAGTTCAAATCATCAGCTCATATATAAATAACCTGGGAGTGAAACTGTGAAGAACAGAGTTCATTTAATATTTGAACAGCCAAGTGGACTTATTAATCACTCTAACAAATGACTCCAATTAATCCGTTCAGCATGCTGAGTCAGCTGAACAGAAGAAAAACAAACTTTAGACTCTAACAAAGCCTTCAGTAAATTACACGTTTAACAGACACGATTATTGATGCTGCCAAAGTTCAGACAGAAAACTGTGCGTCGAGTCTTCAGGCTGGAAAACAAAACTAATCAATAAGAGTCACCATGGAACTGGTTTGGACCCAAAAAGACCAGGACGTCATCAGAAAGGGAGCAAAGAGTGAGAGACTGAAGGAACCTTTTTATTAGAACCAAAAAGTGAAAATAAAAGATAATAAATAATAATAAAACTCCTCTAATCTCTGAAGAACAGCTTAGAAACAGAAATATTTTAAACATTTCAACATAAACACAAATATGTTGATGTTAGTTATTTTTTATCTTTAAAATAAGCTCCTGAACACAATCTGAAATTCCAGGTGATGTTGCTGATTTTATTTATTTAAACTCTGTTGATTAAATATCAGTGTGTTCTTGTTGGTAAGAGATGTAAAACCATGAGGACTCACCGGTGCATTCCTGAGTCTGCCACTCCAGACACTGACCATATGGAAAGGAGATGACGTACGCGGAGGAGTCCACGCAGCGCTGCGTACTTCCACACCACATGCACTCCATGGCCTGACTGGTGCAGTTGGCACAGCTGGTGCGCAGCGAGCAGGGTGTCCTACAGGGACGAGAACTTCGACTCTGTGGAAGATCTGAGGAAACAAGAGTTTTAAGAGTTTAATTCTCTGGTATCTCATTAAACATCCTGTGAAGGAAAGTAATGACCTGCATTACCAACATCCAACTAATGCTGATTAAATCTCACCCTGCAGTCAGTCACAAGTCGACACACGGGAACATGAAGAAAATCTGTCACGTTATTCAAGTTTATATTTCTAAAATAAAAAGATTTCTTATTCTGTGATCTGATGCCCCTCCCTCCACCTTTAATTCTCTCACCAGCATGTTTTTCACAGATCAGGCCGTCGGTGGTGGCGGTGCAGGGGTTGGCTTTTAGACCGGCTGTCTCAGCTCTCTCCAGGTAGGCACAGAAGCCTGAGTCACTGGGCTCTCCAGGTAACCACCGCAGGCTGGTGTTGGTGAAGGGTGACGCATCCTCCCAACCCCAGTACGACACGTTGATCTTCCTCAGGCCCACCCACGGAGATAATCTCTAAGGAAACACAAAGATCTGAACATCAAGCTGATCCAGAGTCTGGCTCATGGAGGGAAGTGACAGATTTCAGAAACTGACTGCAAACATCCCATAATGCACACTCACTGGCCACTTTATTAGGTACGTTCAAGTGCTCATTAACACTACAGCAAATCAGTAGAAATAAATAAATCAAGATGATTATCTGATTTAAAATGCAAATTAACTCATTTACCTTTAAACTGCTATAAAGATTCTTTTAGATGAAAAAATTATTTTCTACAACTGCTGAAAATTTTATCTGAAATTGTAAAACATAAAAAATATGTAAACAAAAAAAAAAATCACCAGATCTTAAAATCCTCTAAAATAAAAAAAACATTCAACATGTTTTAGAAAGTTGCAAACTGAAGTTCAATAAACATTTTAATTCTAACAAATAATGTAAAGTTTGATAACTATAATTTATTCCTACATCTGTGACTTTTTACATCAAGCAGCTCAAGTTCAGAAAATGTTTGAAATGTCAGAAAACTGATCTGTATCAATACCTTTATGTGTGATTTAACAAACTGAACACCTATTGAATAAAACCCAGCTGAACTCACTGTATGTGTGTAACAGTGAGAATTGTTTGCATCTTCGTTTGCCCTTATTGCATGAACGGTTCTGTTATGTAAATACTGCTGGTTCTTATACAGTATGTTTGTTATTCTCAGTTTGCTTTATTCCCTGCACCCAAGAAAAAAAATCCTTGTGTTGTGCAAAAAATGATAAAATGGAACATTTTCAAAAAACCTATATTTTCAAAATAATACCTTCACGGGGTGTTTAGAGAGGTGCAGAATGAAAATACACTATTTCCTTTAAACATTTTATTTGAAGTTAAAAATGAAATATTTATTCTGATGGACACGTTGTGGCATTCAGTTTACATCTACTAGCTAATAGCTGGCAGAGCAGCGCGCACCATTGCAGGTTGCCTAATACAGTGAATAGTCTGTAATAAGGAAGGTACTGTGGAGTTGGGCGGAGTCAGCGGGTCGAGAAGCTGCTTTGGAACCCCGAGAACTTTGTTGTCCTTCTCAGGAGAGGAGCAACCGGAGAGGATCGGGGGCCAAAGGGGGTTTAGGAGAGGAATCTTCATGACATCGTATGCGGGCTCGCGAGCCTGGCGCCCTGATGGCTGGAGGTCTTGTTTTGTTGTTGTGGTTACAGCAGCCGCATGGATGTTGTTGTGGTGTTTGGGTTCCATATTCCACCTTTAATAATAATCCAATTCTGATTCTTCCCAGTTAATTTTACAGCAGTTGAGGCAGCGAAACGTGATGGATAAAAGACAGAGCAACAGGAAAACTCAGAGATCTTTAGGTGTGTTCTGTCCACAGAGACAAACTGTTTTATACACATTAACAGGTGATTTAACACGAAGAACACAAACTGTCTTCCCTCAACTTCAGACTTTTCAGACTTTGGAGGCGGGGCCTGTAGCTGATGTGTCGTGTCCTCTGATTGGTCAGTTTCTGTCCTCTCTCCTCTCTGTACTTTATTGATGCTGGACAAAACAAAAGTACAAAAAAACTTTCTCCAAAGTGTCAACAGATGCTAATCGAACATAAATAATAAATCTGACTGATATAACATATGACATATTTGTTCTGTGGGGACAACAGTAGCTCATGCAACATCTTGTGAGTAGTCTGAATTAAAAAGTCCACGTACGCACCGAGAACTAGCGAGAACCAGAACTGTTTCTGTTCTCGTCCTCATGAAGGTCGTTATCAGTCAGTTAAAGCAGCTGAACTTTAGAGTGAAACAAACCTCAGTAACAGGTGAAGCAGCAGGAACTGATGTCTGCAAACCTCAAAGAACTGAACCAAGAACTGAAGAGCGGGTCAGAACTCCTCCAGAACTGATAGAGATCCAACAACAGACTGAGTTCCAGCTGCTGAAGGAGGTTCTGATGGATCATCAGGTGGAAAGAACATTTCCTGGAGTAAAAGTTCCTTCAGCTGAAGGTTGAAGCAGCAGATGTTTTTATCTGACAGGAAACTTCTCATGAAGATCATGGAACCAAATCAAACAGCAGCTGTTTCTGATTGAAGAACTTCAGATTTATTTTGTTCCACAAACACTTTGAGTGAAAATCCAGATTATTGATGATCTGAGAAGATGTTCCATTCAAACTAACCCTGAAGCATCTGCTGTCAGAAGATCATTAAACTTCACATCATCCACTTCATGTCACATTTAGTTTGGAGCATCTGGACAGATTATTAACCAGATATAAAACTGATCAAATCAATCAGATCAGATCAATACATCTCCAATTTCCTGTTTCACATCACTGACTTTCAAACTGACCAATAAGGTTTAATGTCCACTTTGTTTTCAGCTTGAAGAACCAATCAGATCTCAGTGAGGAAACATCTGATTGGTTCTTCAAGCTGAAGAACTGAGATCTTCACTGGGAGGAGCTTCAGTTTATCTTCAGTACAAAAAAATGGAAACATCTTCTGAGTGAAAGTGTGTGTGAAGGTGTGTATGTGTGTGTTTGTATCCAGATCAGAGAACAACAGTTTTCTTTTGTTCCAGTCCAGATTCACTCTGATCCTCTGGACCTTCTTCTGGACTGAGAGATCGGTGAGACCAGCTGCTGGTGACACTGCTGAGTAATTTTCTCCATGAAACAATATTTCTCCAAATCCAAACTCAATCAGTCCCTTCCTCTCAACAGACTCTACTAACACACCAATTGTCCAAACTTTACTGTCTCCAACATCAACGTCCCAGCTGTGAGTTCCTGAGTTAAAACCTTCAGAACTCATGACACTGAACCATTTATCAAACCTCTCTGGATTATCAGGAAGATTCTGTCTCTCTCCTCGTCTCACACTGGTCAGATCTTCAGACAGGATGAGTTCTGGATCTGCAGTGTTTGGATCCAGAATGATGGGAGTGTAGGAGACCATGTCCATCATGTTGTTCCAGATGTTGAAGGCCAGGTTGCCCAGATGTTTGGCCTGGTCTATCAGAGCTCCTGAGGGCAGCTGAGGATCATCCAGCAGGGGGCAGCGCTGGACTCTTTCCACTGCAGCCTTGTAGTTGTCCAGGAATGAGACGTCTTCAGCTCTCAGCTGTTCCTCTGAGGTTCTGACTGTGTCTGAAAGAGCTTCTATCTGTCTGCTCAGAGCCTCCATCTTCTCCTTCATCATCCCACTCTTCTGCTCCTCTTCCTCCCTCAGAGCAGCCAGCCTGGCCTCCTCTTCCTCTGTTAGAAACTGATGAAGCTTCTTAAACTGCTCCTTAATCTGCGTCTCTGTGTGTCGGGTCTGGACCTTAATGTGTTCTGATGTCAGATCAAACTCATCTTTAACTTTCCTCCAGAGTTCCAGTTTCTTCTTCAGAGGTTCCAGAGTTTCCTGAAGTTTCTTCTTATGTTCTCGTGCAGCTTCATCGATGGGTCTGAATCTGTGGTCACTGTGTTTCTCTGAGTCTCTGCAGACGAGACAAACTGGCTGCTGATGGTCCAGACAGAAGAGTCTGAGTTTCTCAGAGTGCAGACTGCAGAGAGACTCTGAAGATCTCAGATGTTTCTCCTGTAAGAAGGACTCACACAGGTTCTTCAGAACCAGATTAAGTGGTGGTTCAATGAAACATATTTTCCTACAAACTGGACATTCTCGTCCTGGTTTCTCTCTCCACCAGTTCTTCAGACAGTTTCTACAGAAGCTGTGACTACATGACAGAAGAACAGGATCTCTGAAGACCTCCTGACAGACCGGACAGCAGAGATCCTCCTCTGATCTGGAAGCCATTTAGTCTCTGAGTGAATCTGAAACCACAGCAGACAGAAAGTCCAGTCAGTCATGGCTCCTCCCCCTCTAACGTCCCTCAAACTGAGTGTGTTTTTGGTCCAACTCACCTTCAGTGTTGGAGTTTTTCTCTCCTGCAGCTGGACTCACTCAGATGAAGCTGCTGGTTTGGTCTGAAGGTTCAATCTGATCGTCTGTGAGTCTCTCTGTAGAGACCAAGAACCACAAACTGTTTCCTGCTTTAGTTCAGGTGAGTCAGCTGAGGGGGTGAAGTCCACACCTGATCCACCTGCTGCTTCACCTGTACCTGAGGTGTGTTTCATTCCAAAGTTCAGCTGCTTTAAAACTGACTGATAAAAACCTTCATGAAGAAGAAACAGAAACTGTTCTGGTTGTTTTTTATTGATCTTTAAACTATAAAATCAGAGAAATACCAGATCTTCAGGTCCAAACTCAGCTACATCTTAAAGATAAAGGACAGAAACATGTTGGACAGAGAGGACAAATGGTCTGAAATGAGTGAAGGAAGCTGTATATGATGACCACACGTCACCATCAGGGTGAGGTCAGAAACATTTACACTGGAACCTGAACATGGAGGAATGTTTTGGTCAGTGATCAGTCCAGATGCTGCTGACAGCAGCTGGATAGGTTCAAGGTGTGGAGAAGACAGAGACAACACTATACTGGTCTCTGCACCAATAGGGGGACAGCTTTTAGCTGATGCAGTGTGATGGTGCAGGACAGGATCTCCTGCACTGGAACAACAAGGCCAGTCATCATGGAGACAATCTCAATACAGAGATGTTGACACAAGATTCTGTAACAAGCCAGTGATGATCCAACATCTCCACAGTCTGAGACTAAACTGTTTCCTCCAGGATGACGTTGCTCGTCCCCCTTCAGACCAGGTTTTAACAGACTACATCCAGAATCTGGAAGTGGAGAGAATCAAACTGCCTGCAGTCCTGATATAAACCCTATTGAAGGATCAGAGCTGTTCTGTCCTTCTACATGATACTGAGGCTCCTGTTTGTTAAATAAATAAATAAATAAATCACCAACATTGACATGAACTTATTTCTTCACCAAAATGTGGGCAAATTTTCGTGAAATACAAACTCAACTCAAGGTGGTGGAGTTTATTACATGGATAAAATCCCTCCAGCGTGTCTACCGGATCTACCGGGAACGAGTATTGTTCTGAAGGAAGTGCGGTTTGTGCTCCAGCTCGTCATTTTCGGACTTGTGATGTCTTCAGCCTGACGCTGAGGTTCTTCTGGTGATTCTAGTGAAGCTGAGGTGGATTTATCCGACCACTATCTGCTGTTAGGATCTTCTAAATTTGCTGCTTTTTTCCTATATTTTATTAAAATGTTGAAATTGTCTATAAATGACTCGTTTTGGACATAAAATAAACTATCAAAAGTACTTTTTTACTGTTTTTTTTACTTTCATAGTAGTAAAACATAGTTCAGATGTTGCATGCATCATTGAAACATGAAATATTTACATTAAAGTCACTGATCTGCTTGAAAAACCTCTTCACACAAAATGCTCTTTATCTCAGCTTTTAGTCCTGAAACGTGTGGATTTTCATTTAAGTTCCTCTTTTGTACTGCAGATTACTAAATAACAGAAAGAGGTAGAAGCATTTATTTTTGCTTTTGAAAGAAAAAAGACAAAATTTTGTATTGACGGTTTCAGAATTCACATAGTCATAGGAGAAAATATTCAGTGGTCCTTCAAAAATCTGTAAAATTGCTAAATATCTCTGGTACTGAGGGGAATATGAAATCTGAAAGTGGCACTGAAGGAGTTAACCAGTAGACGTTTCAATGCCAACAAGCTGCATTATAACAAATAAATAATCAACCAGATTTACTTTCTTGGGTTCCAAGGTTATGTAGATAAAATGTGATTTATTGTCCAGGTTTAACCATAAATCTCTGCACTTGCAGAAATTCATCAACAGAAGTTACAGGACAAAGTTCCAAAATTTGTGTTAAATTTAAATCCAAACTACTACCCACCTTGTCTTCCAGCTGATACTTCTGTAGTTCTTCCAGGACAAAATAAACCTGATTGTCTGTGAGCAGAGAGGCGATGTTTCCTCCCAGGTTCTTGCAGTAGTGCTGGGCGTTATCGTAGCTCTCTCTGCTGGAGTTGATCCTCAGACAGACCTCTCCAACATGGTGCCAGCCATCTCCACACAGCTGACCTGCACACAGAAACACAAGCTGCATTTCATCTCCAGAACACCTGACAGGTGACTGTAGAACAGGAACATCACATCATCAGATCTCTGATTTATACAGTTATATGATTAAATCTTCCTAAACTCAAAACAAAATGACTCTTCAGGTTTTACACATTAAGGAAATTATTTATCATTAAACATTCAAACAGTTCAGGTAATAATCCTCCAACACATTCACTCATATGAATCTATTTGTGTGTCTCATTGTTATTTTCTAGAGACATTAGTGTTCAGTTCAAAAACAAACTAATTAAATATTTAAGTATAAATGAATTTGTTGCTCCTGATGGAGATAAATTAAAAATTAATTGCAGCAAAAACAAGTTATAAACTTTACTGTAACAAACATGTTTAAATATAAACATAACATGAAGACAGAAGGACAAAATATCTGAGCAGATCTGAAACCTGCTTCATCATTTTATATGATTTGATGAATCTATCAGGAATCTTAAACAACATGTTTGTTCTCAAACGTTCTAGTTGGTTCTATAAAAACACTTATTATAAGTTCACATCTGAATAACTGAATTCTAAAACTTATGACAACTACTGATATCTCATAGAAACATTGTTTATGGTATTAAACTCTATGGTCCACATCTTTATAAAATAATTTAAATGCATTTATAAACTCATCCACACCCCGTTTCTCCAAGTTGCCCTAAAAAAACAGATAACCAATAACTAACCACATAGATATAAAGTTATTGTGCCTCACTGAGATGTTTATTTTAGTCTCCACAGCTGATTTACATTTACAGTCATTTATATGGATACACCTTAATAAAATGGGAATGGTTGGTGACATCAGTATATGTGAGTCGGCCATCTTGGATCCAACTTTTGTTTTTTCAATAGAAGAGGGTCATGTGACACATCAAACTTATTGGTAATTTCACAAGAAAACAATGGTGTGCTTGGTGTTAACATAACTTTACCTATTGAAAAAACAAAAGTTGGATCCAAGATGGCCGACTTCAAAATGGCCACCATGGTCACCACCCATCTTGAAAACTTTGCCCCCTCACGTATACTAATGTGCCACAAACAGGACGTTAATATCACCAACCATTCCCATTTTATTAAGGTGTATCCATATAAATGGCCCACCCTGTATGATTTAATGCAACAGAGAAGAAAATACCTGCTTTTTAAAAGGTATTTTTAAGGGAATAGTAAAGGGTCATAATTTACTGAAACAGACGAGAAAAAAGACAAAAGGAGGGATTTTAGAAATGGATGGAAGAATTGGATTACAGTTGCTTTGAAATAACAAAGATAAACATGTCAGGAAATTTACAGTAATGTTTCACCACACTGTGTCAAAATAAAAGGCCAGAGCTGCCACGATGGAGGAGATACCTGCAAGCACGTTACAGCAGAGTTTTGTTTTCTCTTCTATCATGTTAATGGACTCACACACAAAAACATATTCATTTAATCTTTGAAGCCACTGAAATACCAAAAAACTTTTTCTAAATGGCACAATAATTCCTGTTTACACACAAAAATACGACAGCAGAGACAGGAAGTTACTTCCAGGTTAGCAGAGGGTAACCTACACTCAAACCAGAAAGATCCATACCTACAAAACAGATGAAACAAGTTAAAAGCTTCTTAAACATTAATTCTGGATTATAACAGAATGTTTCCACTATGTGACCCGTAACCTTTTGACCCCAGTGTTTAATTCACTCTGTACCATCAACATTTCTTTCTGCATTCCCACTCGGTCTGAGCTGCAGCATAGATTAGTTAAATATGCTTCTGTAGTGTTGTTTCTCAGCAGGCTGCTGCTGCTGCTGCTGCTGCTTCATTCAGATGCACATTTCTAATTGTTATTGTTGAGGATGCAGGAGAAACTCAACCAGTCAGAAGGGTTTGATGCTCTGCTCCACCTCAAAGGTCCACACGGACCCACACGGACCCACACAGACCTACACAGACCCACACAGACCCACACAGACCCACACAGACCAACACAGACCCACACAGACCAACACAGGCCCACACAGACCTACACAGACCCACACAGACCCACACAGACCTACACAGACCTAAACAGACCTACACAGACCCACACAGACCCACACAGACCAACACAGACCTAAACAGACCCACACAGACCCACACAGACCCACACGGACCCACACGGACCCACACGGACCCACACGGACTCACACGGACTCACAAGGACCCACACGGGCCCACACGGGCCCACACGGACCCACACGGACTCACACGGACCCACACGGACCCACACTGACCCACACAGGCCCACACAGGCCCACACAGGCCCACACAGACCTACACAGACCTAAACAGACCTACACAGACCCACACAGACTCACACTTTAAGTATTTTCTGTCTGTTTCTACTGCAGGAATCATCAGTATAGACACGTGGCCCTGGTAGGAAGGTGTGGCTTCCAGATCCACCTGTGTAATACTACACAGTTCTGATTGGCTGAATGGTCCCAACATGTCCATGTTCCTGCTTTGAAGCTCGAGTCAAACATTCTGACACATTTATTCATTTTTGAATGAAATGAAGCTTTTAGTTTTAAACTTCATAATTTATATCAGAATCAACAGTATTTATTAATAATTATTAAATTATGATATATTATCACTATTATAATCTGTGTACTATATCTAACTATTTATCCGTGTGTGTTTAACATACTGGGATTCTGATTCTAATTGATTTCACATGTTTTGAGACTGTGTGTTATATAATGTTCAAGATTTCATTAAAACAGTTTGAACTGCTTCATTTCTTCACATAAGAGGGTCTTTGTTTGGATCTCTGGAGGGTGACATGTGTTCCTTCGAGGAATGTTGGGCCTTTCATTTACATTAATGAGAGTATCTTCCTTTGCTCTTCGTCTAACTGCTGCCAAAGTCAAACTGACAACAGCTGCAGCAAAACGCCGCAAAAGGTCACAGAGTGACTGTGTGTGCAGAAATTTATCATTCAAGAATCTATATTCAGAACATCCAGTTAACAACATGTCTGGGACTGAGAGCAGGACTCATGTCTGAGGTGAAGACATGCTTATCCTCTCTGCATACGTGTCTACACGCATGTAACGCTTGTTTTATTAGTAAAAAACAAGAGGGAGAAAATGTAAAAAATCTGTTGCGCTCTCATTCAACACATCAAACGAGAGATTTGAGTAATTTGTTAGAAATATAAACATGGAAACAGTTAATGGATTTCAGACTATGTGGGATCAGCTGCTGCATCCTCAGAGTTTCCTGTTACACGTGTGGTATTTCATGTGTGCGTCTCCTCACCGGGCGCCGCCTGACACTCCTGCTGCTGCGCCTCCCACTGACAGTTAACGTTCTGAGAGCAGCTCCTGCAGTTGGACAGTCGGAAACACTCCAGCTCCTCTCGGCGTTTACACCTGGACGAGTCTCTGACCGACTTCATACACACAAAAAACAAAATCAGTTCATGTAAAAGCTTTTCATCAAGAAAATAAACCTGAACTATTGATATAATGTGCAACAAAGGCTGGAAATGAATAACGTGTGATGGGCGTGGCCAATGAAACATCCAGCAGAGCATAAAGAGTCAAATCAATATGAAGAACAGCTGAGATTGATTTTATGAAGGGTTTATTCTGTAATGTGTCTCACTTCATATCTGATTTAACAAAATTCAAGAGAATAAAACAAATAAATTTGTCCATAAATTTACTCTCATTTCCTTCTAACCTCAACTTGTGACCTAACCTTGAAGCAGCCTGATCTGAAAGTGGCAAATATTTAAATTAATATATTAAATTTAATAATACACACATGTCCCCTCCTTCGGGCGCCGTGCTTCCACAAGCTCAGCTGATGTTCAGACAACATAGCTGGAGGCGGCGGTAGAGACAGAGCGCCGCCGTGCTGCTGGGCCATCTCCAGAGTCAGCTGCAAGCATGCAAACAATCAGATCCCATCCCGCACACACAAACACACAAACACAACACATAACCACACAGAGCAGGGTCGAGGTTAAAGATTAAAGGAACGTCATTATGAAAAGCCCTTTCTGGACCCAGCTAGAACCTGTGAGAACGTACCACGGTGCAGTTGCTTGAGGCGGAGATGCACTTCCTGTCCTCACACCACTGACACCCCCGAGTGTTGGCGGTGCAGCTTGCACAGTCCGAAAAATGGAAACACTCCTCGTCTGTGCTGTCTGCAGAAAGAGCGACACAAACCTGTCAGTGCACGTGCACAAAGACACATTCCATTAATGTATAGTTTATTTACCATCACGTTGATTCCCTGAAAACAACTTACTGTTAATCTTCTGATTTTTATTTTCAGTAAACCATAAATTAATGTCACGAAAAAGCAAATGTTTAATAACTGTGATGAAATCTGCAGCTTCACTACTTCTGTTGCTTCTGAAGCAAAACATTTTCATACAATCCTAAATCCCAAAAAGTTGAAACGCAATGCAAAATAAAAAAACAAAACAAAATGCAAAGACATGCAAATCTCAACAAGACATTTGACATTTTAATCAACCACAAACTTTAAAATGAACAACGATGTAAACTGTCCAGAAAAAGGCCAAATCTGTTAATCTAAACATGAATATCTAATATTTCCTTTTCCTGTGAATTCTAAATAAATATTTTGTCATTTTGAAGTATTTCTCCTGATATAAAGTTAATTAAATCCATCGAAAATGGAGGTTGTGTCAATATAAATTATGAATAAGCAAACAACCATGTCTTCATTAACATATTTCTACTATATTTGGATATAAAAATCAGATATTTACACATTGAGATGAAGCTTTGTGGTTTTATTTCACTGCCATGCTGATTTAAGTTAAAACCACAGAAGAAGATGATCTGGAGCATTTTAATCCTTCATGACATCCACTTATACTTCTGATGCATATTTAACGAAGCGCAGCTTTATTTTTGCATCTGAACAGAAAGATCTTTAAGAGCAACTTATCTATATTTAATAGTCTGAGCAGAAAGTCGGCGGCCATGTAGGATTTTATCGTTTAGTTTATTTCCACAAACAAAAATAAAAACATGAAAACCAACAAGCAGGATTTCAGATTTATTCAGCTGAGTCTGGAAACGGATTTCTATCTGTTACTTCTAACTGATCAGGTATTAAATTAATTTACATTAAATATTAACTGTTATTTATTCAGTTTGTATTTATTTGTCTTCTATTTTAACCTGTTTTCTAAAAACTTTTGACTAAAAGCTGAACATGAAAAAGTACCGAGACGATCTGCTGCATCCACATCTGGATCCAAACAAGGTTTAATTACCTTGAAATTTGTAAATTGCTGCAGCATCAACAGTCTGTTTCTGTAATTACTGTATAAAAACAAAGTTCTAAAGCTTCAGATTAATTACTGTTATTATCAAATCATCTACCTTTAAAGATTAAATCAGAAGATAATGTGAAAATATAGATGCAGAACTCAAAAGTGAGCAGATAACAGCGTGTCGTACCCGGTCGTTCAGGGCAAAACGGAGCAGGAACAATGTGCTCATGTTGTTTTAGCTGCCAGGAGACGCATCTATGTTTAACCCAGTGGCAGCGAACACCGGGTCCAGCAGCAGCACACAGATCCGGGTCTGAAAAGGCTCGACAGGATGGAGGAGAGTAGGCCAGCACGTCGTTCAGGAGGACGCCCGAAAAACCTCCAAAGATGTACATGGAGCTAAAAACAGAGTTTAACAGACTTTCATAGACGAATAAATTCACCATCTGATGAAGAACTTTTACAAACAGGAAGGAGACCTTTAAAAATAAAACTGAACTTTGGAGAGAAGAAAAGAGGTTTGAAGTTAAAAGCTGACATTTTTGAGTTTAAAGCTGACTTTTAGTCCAGTACACGGTGTTAAAGGATCAAATAAACAAAAAATAAATCACTTTATATTCTTATGAAACTCTCGTTGCAAACATTTCAGTTTCATTAAACGCTGACATTTACAGAGAAGTAGTTTTTTTTTCCTACACCAGGGGAATGACCTGTAGCTTTTGATTTCAAGGGACTGATGTTCAAACAGATTATTTTCTGCTGGCAGGATGACAGAGATGATAATCCAGCAACTGTTCAGTGAGAATAACAACAAACAGCTTTATACAATCACGAGTTGGTGTTGAGAATCCATATATAAGCCACGTGTTTATACAGAGAAGATGAGAAAAACTTCTCAACACTGAAGTGGAAGACCTGAGGTGGGACAAACGCAGAGGAGTTTCTAAACATGGAGCTTCACAGCAGGTAGTGAAGGGAGGAAGAACTGGAGACGTGTTGCTAAATATAACTAACAGACATCAATCCATAAACAATCTAAACCACAACAGGAGGAGGAGAATAGCTACAAACTTAGAGGACATCGAGGGAAGACATCAAGGAAATGTAAAAATGTGCTGCAGATTGATGAATTGCAAATCTTTTTTTTTTTTTTTTATATCACTAAAAGTGCTGCAGAAATCCTCCAAAACAGATTTAACTCAAACTTTCTGTGCAGTGGAAATGTTTATCTGGATGAATAAATTCAGAGTGTTTCTTACCCGTTATTAACCACGGCTGAGTGTCCGAAGCGGTTGACATCCCGGTGCAGACCCGGTTTAGGAAGAGTGGTCCATTCATCGCAGGCTGAGGACAAATACATAGAAATACACAAAATACATCTGTAAAGTACTGCTGCTGTATCCAAAATATAGAAACAAGTAAAGGGGATGTCATTACAGACTAAACAATTTGTCTTTCATCAGGGTTTCAGTCATTATTTTCTTTATTTTTGAGCCTCCAGCCTTGAAAAATAACAATTTATGTAATTTATAAATGTAATAACATGATTTGACGTCTGATAGCAGGATAATTTGTACCTCAACAATTTATACATCAAAATGCAGGTATTTATCTTCTACCTGATGTTTGTGTTGTTGCTTCATGACTTTGTTACATAATCATATAAAATGTGTTTTATAAGCATTATCATCAATATATTATCACATGTATCAGGTTTTAAAAAGCTACATTTCCAGATGTTTTCAAACCAGATCAAAGAGTTGTTGATATTTATTTATTTTTTACTCCTGGAAGAACATCAGAGATTATAAAGATCTGAGTATATTTTCATGTTTTAGCCTCAAACTGAATCATAGAAAACAGAATGAGTCCAATGTTACATCATCATGCAAAAGAACCGAGCAGGTGACTCACAGTTCAACTCTTTACTCTGATTCATAAACAATTATAACCTCGCTCGTATCAAATGATGACAACCTGGAAAAACCAGTCGATACTCTGGGAGACGACTTCATAAAACATCTCATAATATCAAATATCTTAAAGAACTCGTCTCGTTTGTCCTGGTGAATCCATCAGCTGTGTGTCGCTGTTCAGCTTTTACAGGTCTGTGATGTTAATGACCTCGACGTGCTCCAATATATTAATATGAATATGACATTGTGTCTGTGTGTGTCTGTGTGTAAGACAAAGTGTTTGGAGAATATGTGCCGTTTAGATGTCTAAGACATCAGCGGTGGCGCTTGGGACGCCAGGTTGCTAATGAGCAATGCTAATTGGGAGTGTTTGTCTTTCAAGTGTTCGATGCTGCAAAGGACACGGAGACTTTCAGGTCAGTCATAATGAGAGACTTTAATTGGTGTGTATTATGTTCTTTTAACAGATTTCTTTCATTTGTTTATGGTTTCAAGTGAAAAATCAGCAGAACTAAACTCAGAAAGGAAGTTTCTCACTTTCAGTCTTTACAAGCTCGAGGCCTCTAAGGAACTTAGAGATCAGCAGCTAAAATAAAACTGATCAAAACATGGATTTACACAAGTTGGTCAAATGTTTCAGACTCCAGGATCATCAGTACAAACATCTGGATTATACAGATGTGTTGACACTTTCCTAAAGTCTGGAAGGAGACTCAAACTGTCCCCCTCAGAAGGCAGAACATTGGTTAGGATGTCCAGGAACTACCAAGGCTCAAACCTGGAAACACTAGTGTCTCTGTCCACATTGAAGAAAGCTTGACATCACTGTGGACTGAGAGACTGAGAGAAGCTTCTGGTCCTGAAGTGAGACCTTCAAGCTCAACATCAGTTTGTAGCGTCACACCTGGATGAGACAAAGACTTTCTGGAGAAAGATATTATGTCCAGATGAGACAGAGACTGAGTTGTTTGGCTATATTGACAATATTTGGATGATGACAGGTGAAGCTTACAAACTGTAAAGCACGGTGGTGGCAGCATCATGCTGTGGGACTGCTGCACAAAGCTGATGGAACATTAAAGAAAGTGAACTGACTCCAAATACATCAAATGTACCTGAAATCATCAGCCAGACACAGTTAGGTGTTCTAACAGGACACAAACCAGTTCTGGTTTCTGATTGGACAAAGCAGGTAATCATTCAGCTTCTGGAGCAGCGTTCCAAAGCGCCGACCTCAACACTACTCGAAATGCATGGATTACAGTTAAAGACTAACTGTGATGAACTCCAACTCTGATGAGACGAGCGGTCAGATACCAGCCAGAATCCAGATGTTATAACAACATCTGGTCTGCATGGAACTCTGTATCGGACCTTTAACTGAGTGTCAGTGGGGGGGGGGGGGG
>SSNP01000006.1:3688308-3700833 GCA_006937955.1 Pachypanchax playfairii | reverse complement strand
GGGGGGGGGGGGGGGGGGGGATTACACAGTTAGACAGATCTTCAAGGTCACTTAGAGAGACAGAGATATTATTACACCAGCTCTGGGATGTTGTGGATGAAATGAGATAAATACAGAAGCTTCTGTTGTGGAACTAAAAGGATGTTCCTGGTTTGATTGGAGCGTTTATCAACGTGACTCCAGTTAACCCGAACAAGACGGAGTCCAGCGTCAGACACGTCCTTCTGTGACGCCACAGGAAATGATGGTGAACACGACAGGAAACAAGATCTGTCGAATTCTCCAGGTGAATTATTAGTTCAATAAGAACACAAACAAACAAGGAAACGAAACTACCAGCTGCCCCGATGTTTCCTGGATGTGAAACTGACATTTATAGACTTTGATGTCATAAATTCAAGGACTAAAAGGTAGAAAAATGATTTCTTGTTCATACAAACGCTGGTTTATGACTCTAACAATGTTGTCATGACAACCTTTATACCCTGTGAGTGTTTGTGTTGTCAGACCCTCGTCCTTCCAACACTCCAGGTGTGTCTCTTGCTGTTTATTTAAATGGAGTATAAATTCATGTTTACTGGTTTTGATCAACCTGCTGTTAGAAATGAGGAGGTGCACAGACCTGTTTTATTTATGTGTTCTGCCTTTTAAAGGGTTTTATTAGACCAACCGTCCCCCTGTCTCCCTGCAGAGACACACTGTCATCGAGTTGGACCAGGTTCAGGGAGACAGCAGGAATCACATACACGAGGGTTTTAAACATGAGGCGAACACGACTCTTAAATCTAAATTATAAAGTGAGGACACAATGACAGTATCAGTTTTCAACACAGCAGGTGGATCTGTAGAGTCCAGAAACAGGAACTACTGCACTGTTCTGACACAAACACATGGATAAATACAGTTTCTTTACCTGTCTGGGTCAGTCATCCATCATGCAGCCCGTTGTGTTCATTAACACACCTGCAGCCACTCTACCAATTAGAACAGGAAGTGGAGGAGCTGCAGGGGCCACAGCGCCCCCTTGTGGTGCCTTAATGATGTCGCACCAACTTTACAAACTAATATTTAAAGCAAGAGAGGAAGTGATAAACAAAAGACTGTAGATCTGTTAAAGAAACAAATAAATAAAAATACAGAAAATCCAAATCTCCACTTTGGCTTTAGCATAAAAACACAACGAGCAGCTGCTGGATGACGGACAGTTACAAACTCCCATCAGTCATTGCTTGAAATAATAACAACAACAACAACAACAACAACAACAACAACGATAATATTAATAATAATAATAATATTGATAATAATAACGATACTACTACTACTACTACTACTACTACTACTACTAATAATAATAATAATAATAATAATAATAATAATAGACGGTTGTTTACTGTGTTGAATTCCGAGATAAGATGAGAACTCTGACCACGATGGGTCCAGATGTTCCTGCTGTTTCTGGCTGTGACTTCTCTCATTGGTCAGAAAGGGAGAAGTTGTTCTGTAGCTGATGATGTCACAGTGAGCTGACCATCAAGTGGATCGACACGTGATAAAAAATGTAACTTTCTTTAACCTCCACAAACTGGATCACATAGTCAGTTTTAAAGATTCTGCTTCAAGTGTAGAGTAATGTGGTCGAGGTTCAAACGGACTGTTGTAGGTTTTAAAGACAATCCAGATGTTTTAAATTCAGTGGAATCGCCTTTTAACTGAATCACAAGAGGGAATCTGAAGCCAACTTCAGTGGCTGAGTGTTAAAGAGTCTCTCCTCTTTAACTGGAGTCGTATCAGACCTGGAATCAGATTTATAAATAGCAACTGTGGTCCAAACTGCAGGTTCCGGCTGAAAAAGGACCGCTGGTGACCTCAGAGTGTCCCGCTTCCTTGATCTGCTCAAATCTGGATTTCCTGTCTTGGTAGAGGTTTTAATTTAGTTTTTGTCCCTAAAGTTGTTAAATATTCTATAAAAACCCTGATGATCCCTGAATCCAGGTGTTCCTCCCCACAGGACGGGGTCAGAGTCGGTCAGCTTGTCTAACAACCTCCAGACTGTTTAGAGTTTTGAGTTAAACTTAATTACTGTAGAAAGAAGCGTTTTCATCTTTTCATCAGCTTGGAAGATCCTGCAGATGCTCATGTGGTACTTTAACACTGAATGTTAAAAACAACTCACCCTGTTTCAGATTAACTGTTTGTATGTAGTGAGAACAAATTGGACTCTATTATATGTCAAATATGTGTATTTTATAGCAGCCTGTTGGTTTTGGTGTGAAGCTGCAGGAACAGGCTGAACGTGGAGACAGAACTGAAGCAGACGTACGAGTAGACGATGCTGAAGCCCGTCAGATTGTACGCAGCGTCGCTGAAGAAGTGGAGCAAGGCGTATCCGGACGTCGTCACCACCTCGGGGACTGTCTCGCTCCCTCTGTTCTCAGGAACCACCAGACCACTGAGAACAATAACAGGAACATGAGACACAAGGACAAACATCTAATGATAATATTCAAACTGTTTTTAATCTGCTTTTGTGTTTTATAAACTCTCATTTTAACCAGAAACCAGAATCCTGCTTTGTTTTTCCAGGATATCTGAACAGCAGGTGAGAATTCTGCCCGTCTTTGAATAATTAGCTGCTTTTTTTATACCAAACTTTTAATAGAAGATAAACTCTTGTAGTAGGAGGATTACGGAGGTATTGTTGGTTTAATTAATCCATGTGAAGTAAAAATTGGACGACTCGTGTGTTTCCAGACAAAGAAAAGAGAAAATAGGCAATAAAACTTCTAAAAGTCACAACATTCAGTGTTAATTGGAGGAACTGCTGGATTTTCTCTCCATTATCACCGTGTTTTGGAGTGACTGTAATTATGAGGCTTATTGTTTGGCTGTACGTCGACTCATTTCCTGCAGAGTTTACGATAATTGCAGCTGTATAAAGATACTCAATTGGTTTCTGTGTCCCCCCCCCGTCACACACCTCCTCCTTCAGAGCAGAGACTCACCTGAAGACGGCAATCAAAGGGGCGTAAACGGAGTCTCCGTCGTACACGTACATGTGGTCCCAGCTGCATTCGGTGGCGAAGTGATTGAAGCGCAGCCGGAGGGCTGCATTCGGACTGTGAGCGAACACAAAAAGGATAAAACATCTGGTTAATGTATGTTTTATTTATAACATCTCTACTTTGTAAATTGATGCTTCTGGGATTCTGAGTCCAAAAGCTTTTTATAGTATTGAAACCTGGTGAAGAACGAGCTTTACTTTACAACAGGCAGGTGTTTTCATGCAGCTGCATGTTTCAGAACACGTTCTGATACAAACCTGATCCGAAAAAACCAAAAACAAACGCCTTCAGCAGGTAAACAGCAGGTAAACAGCAGGGATCCAATCAGCATCGAGCCTCAGAGATCAACCACAAAATCAAACCCAGGCCAATCTCATCAAACAGTATTTAACACTTTATTTACATTTAATTGTTATTGACTTTAAATAAGGTTCATAAAATATCATTAATGTTGATTTATGTTTGTGTTTATGAAATAAAACAACAATGTTTTAGAAGAATAATGTAAATAAAGTCTATGATTCTTCCTTCATTCATTCATTAGTTAAATTCATTTCTAGCATATTAGACAGACAGACAGATATTTTTTTAATTACAGGTTATAAATAAGGAAGTGAGACATGTTTTCCTCTGATAGAAAGTTCTACTGTGTTACAAATATTCTTTACCTCCACAGAACCAGAACCATCCTTTCTGACTTCCTGTGATGATCATGAACTGATCTGATATGTTACATGTGCTGTCTGGTTCCTACACACAGGACCAACATGTTCTGATAAAGACCTGCAGCAGTTTTAAATGTGTCACTCTGTTCATTCAGCTGCTGATCAGAAACACGACAGATAAAAAGTTTCACTGTTAAATTATCTCTTTATTTACCAACATTAAACCCGCCGTCAGCTGGAGCCGCTGATATAAACTCAGATTCTAATCCAAGTGGAAGCAGGAAGATTAATGGAGAAAGTGGAGGATAAAACTGTTGGTACTTACAATCCCTCTATTAGCCACGTGCATTTGGTCTTGTACTTGTAGTTAACTGGTCCATCTGTGAGTGATCCCGACAGATCAGTTAACCTGCAGAGGAAAGAAATGATGAAGTCAAACAGGATCAGAGACAGACTGAGAGACCCGCCTCTGTCCTCCATCTAAAAACAACTCAAACAGATTGATCTGAACATCAGGGACCTTCTCCATCACTCAGGTCATGTGACCGTTGACTGCAGCTGGACTTAGTGTCTGATTTATTATCACTGGATCAAATAAAGCCCAGTGCAGCAGCAGCTGAGGGAAACAGTCTGTTCTCACTCTGATCCATCACATACTGATTCCTAATCACAGCTAAACATCATGTAGAGATGCAGAATGTACTTCACTGCTGAGCAGCGCCGCCTGAGCGGGTCCATTAAAGACCCAAAGCAGGATTTATTCTATCATACAGAGGGAAAGAAGACAGAGAGAGAGTTAAAGTTCAGCTTGGTCCAGTCTCATCAGAACATCAGGATGAACATCAGACCTTCTCCTGGTTTTGGTTCAGAACTCCTGTTATCCATGACTCAGCACTTCTCTGAACTACTTTCAGTTTGTCACCTTGTTGTTAGTTTTTTTTATCTCTGAGCTGTTTATTGATCAGGTTTTACTGTCCAGCAAAGAGATTCCTCCCAAACTTTTCTGTGAGACATTTATTTTTAATCTAGTTAATGTGTTTCCTGTTCTGAATTTCCTCTTCCTGTTGTCAGGAAGTACGACAGCATCATTAGTTACATCACCGATCACGGTCAGGTTCGTCGTCCTGAGTTCACACGTCCTGCATAAAACTCCTTATAAGAGCTCAGCACTTCTTTTTTACGTGGTTAAGTTTCAGCAGGTGTGTCAGAAGAGACGAAGCATTTTGCTTTTTGATCAGCTTAAACATGCCTGTTGCTATGGCGATCCCGCCCAGAATTAACATGGCTGCTGGGGGATGTGAACACATTTAAGAAACACAACATATTGCTGGTATTTTGGGAAACAAACACACAACCATCAGGATCAGTGTGACATTCAGAGTGAGTCAGCAGAAATGGAGGATTTTCTGAAGATGGAGAGAAAACGTGGGAGAGCAAACAGATTGTAGCACAGCAGGGCAGCAGTATAATCCTGCCAATAAAACTCAGACATGCACGCACACGCACGCACACACACGCACAGTACATGCACAATTGTGAGTTTTTAAAAGTGAAAAACCAAATAAACCAAGAGTCTGATTCATGTTTGTCTTCTTTCCCTCCAGTCGTTCAGTTTCTGTCTCTCGTATCAGTTCCTACTGCAAAAAGGTTTGATCGTCTACTTAAACCCCCAAATTAGATTTAAAAAATTAATTAATGCAAATCAGCTCTAATGTCAGACTTAAATGATGAAAAAGTTGATGATAATGATGATCAAAGTGTTTCTTTTTAACAGATTCTTTTTTCATTTTAATAATAAAAACCAAATTTTGTTGCTGAGACGAACCAAAATGAGAGGAAGTTTAAAGACACGGTGCTGCACAGGATTCAGGACTTACATCCTTTCACTCATGAATTTTTAAAAGTGTGAACATTTTATTAATGAACACACATTTGTAAAAGAGTACGAAGGTTTTCAAGAGGAGATTCAAACCCTAAACTTTACTATAATAAAAAATATCAATTTAAAATAAAATAATAACAAAACTAAATAATGAGTTAAATATATTCCAGTGGAAAGAGGAATTTGATGATGTAAAATCAGTTAATGTTTGTTTATTAGAAAGACCCAAAAGCAGTTAAATAAAGAGTTTGACATAATAAAATACATCCAACACCGTGTTTCTGTTGAAAACAGAGGTCGTGGATTTGGAGCAGACTGAGTGACTTGACTGGATCCTTCATGCAAAAGACAGATTTCTATTCATTCTTAATGCCAAACTGACTGAAACCTCCTCCCGCCCCAACAGACGCCTCTGATTAATGCACCCAGAAAAAAGAAGCCAATCAGTCACACACACTCAGGTGATAAACGCCGACCTGAGACAGCAGAAATAATCAGAAACCAACAATAAGGGTGACGAATTCCACAGAACAGCCATTATGAAAATACATAAATATTTTCTACATATGCAAAGAGCTGAGATTGTGATGGAGGAAGAGGGAGAGGAGGCATGAGGTGTGGAGGAAGAGAGTCCAGCACCTTTTGAAATATTCATGTCTCCTGGTGAATAATTGATGACGTACAGAAGACCGGTGCACGAAGGATAGACAGATAAATGGATGGAAAAAACACACGAGAGGCAGACAGATGGAGAACTCAATATCTTCAAGTAGCAGAGGAACAAGTCTGCTTTTTCATTCTCACTCGGACTCAATTTAAACCTGGAAAACTTTCAATCCTCCTTCTTCATCTTAGATGGTTGGATTTCTAAATAACTTCCACTTTCTTCAGCAGAATTAGTCCAAACAAGATGCAGAAGAAGATTTGAACTTTAAATACTGCTGACTGTTAAAAGTTTTACTTTATCTTGGTCTCTAAAGCACCTGTAGTAGTTTCAGGTTCAGGGTTTTGTCATGATGACATCAGCATTACATCATGATACCAGAGAGATTACCACATAGAAAATAACTTTACATGATTTAACAGGAATTTGTTTTATTTTTTATAGTTTTTCCACAAAAATGTTCAAGTTTATGATTTTTTTTTTTTAGATTTTTCCACAGAATGTTAAACAAATCCTTCCAACAACATTTAAACACATTTACATATTATATATCTTCATCTTCCTCCAGCTGATGTGAGTTGTTGCTTCATGACTTCCTGATCTTTAAATTTCTTCCTAAAACTTATTTATTCTCTCTGGTTTTGAATCATCACGAGAGTTTTTAAATTTAAATATTCATCTCTTGAGTTTGGTTTATTATAAGGTTGATGTAGTAATTTGGGGAATAGCTGCATTGGCGTTTGTGCTTTGTGGACGGAGCTTCGTCTCACGTCGCTCAGATCCGTCCCAGAACTGAGACAAACACTAAACTTGTCCCTACAGTGTCACGGTGTGCAGCGCTGCCACAGCTAACACATCAGCATGTTTTACATCTAATGGCTTCTGATTGCTCTGTAAGGAAAATCAAATTACACTTGTGGTTGCTTTTAAGGAGGAACAGCAGTAATGTGTGCAGACAGTGACACCGCCGCTGTCTCCCTGCCTGACTGAATTACACAGCTACCATCAGCAAGTCGCCTCCTTCCCTACGAGCTACAGGCTGAGCTGATGCTTCCAGGATGATTAAAATCACCGCTGAGGGATTTCTACAACAAAAACAACCAGTGAGTCAGCTGGGTGTGAGGAAGAAACCCGGCACATGTTTGAGTTTAACTCCACTGTTTTCATTCCAAACCCTTTAATCATCACATACACTGCCCTTTAAACAAGAGGCAAGTTTTCCCAGAGTGATTTCATGTTAAAGAAATGTATTTTTTAATGAGAAAATTTTAATAAAAAACATTCAAATGCTTGAAAATCTTCCAAGAAAACTGCCCGTGTTTCTCTGACCATATTTAGAAGGCACAGCGTGGTGCAGTGACTCATTCAAATGAAAGTCTCAACGGTGAATTCCAGGTCAGTCAGAACTCTGAATAAATCTAGCATAGGAAAACAACTCTGATTCTGCAGCTGCAGCAAACTGATCTGACAAAATAAAAGTCCCAAATACAGGAACATGTTTCAAATTACCAGCTGGCAACAAGAAAACTACCAAAACCAGAAGTTCCTCAGCAGCTCGCTGTCATCACCTCCAACTTTCAGAGACAACATTTCAGTTTTTGGTCCGAAGTTGTTTATGTGTTAAGTATCCAATACTTTTGTGTACCTTTGTGTTTTCGTTTGATGACACTGATATATTTTGTTCTGGGAAGGATTTAGTATGATCATAGAAATATGATTTGTGAAGTGTTAAATAATCCTCCGTCTGGTGACTCGGTCTTAGAGATGAGGGGAGGTGTTTTATCATCTGGGAGGAGCTTGAAGTCCAGCTGCTTCTCCACATTGAAAAGAATCAGCTGAGATGGTTCAGGTATTTGGATACGATGTCTCCTGGTTGCTTCACCATGGAGTCTGGAAACATCTGGATCCAAGAGGAGCTGCTATCGATGGGGTGAAGGAAGTCTGGGTTTCTCTCCTGGATGGATGGATGGATGGATGGATGGATGGATGGATGGATGGATGGATGGATGGATGGATGGATGGATGGATGGACGGACGGATGGATGGATGGATGGATGGATGGATGGACGGACGGACGGATGCAGGATGGATGGATGGATGGATGGACGGACGGATGCAGGATGGATGGATGGATGGATGGATGGATGGATGGATGGATGGATGGATGGATGGATGGATGGATGGACGGACGGACGGACAGATGCAGGATGATGGATGCAGGATGGATGGATGGATGGATGGATGGATGGATGGATGGATGGACGGACGGACAGATGCAGGATGCAGGATGGATGGATGGATGGATGGATGGATGGATGGATGGATGGATGGATGGACGGACGGACGGATGCAGGATGGATGGATGGATGGATGGACGGACGGATGCAGGATGGATGGATGGATAGATGGATGGATGGATGGATGGATGGATGGATGGATGGATGGATGGATGGATGGACGGACGGACGGACAGATGCAGGATGATGGATGCAGGATGGATGGATGGATGGACGGATGGATGGATGGATGGATGGACGGCTGGACGGATGGACGGATGGATGGATGGATGGACGGACGGATGCAGGATGGATGGATGGACGGACGGATGGATGGATGGATGGATGGATGGATGGATGGACGGATGGATGGACGGACGGACGGACGGACGGACGGACGGACGGACGGACGGATGCAGGATGGATGGACGGATGGGTGGATGGGTGGATGGATGGATGGATGGATGGATGGATGGATGGATGGATGGATGGATGGATGGATGGATGGACGGATGCAGGATGGATGGATGGATGGATGGATGGATGGATGGATGGATGGATGGATGGATGGATGGACGGACGGACGGACAGATGCAGGATGATGGATGCAGGATGGATGGATGGATGGATGGATGGATGGATGGATGGATGGATGGATGGATGGATGGATGGATGGATGGACGGACGGATGCAGGATGGATGGATGGATGGATGGATGGATGGATGGATGGATGGATGGATGGATGGATGGATGGATGGATGGATGGATGGATGGACGGACGGATGCAGGATGGATGGATGGATGGATGGATGGATGGATGGATGGATGGATGGATGGATGGATGGATGGATGGATGGATGGATGGATGGACGGATGCAGGATGGATGGATGGATGGATGGATGGATGGATGGATGGATGGATGGATGGATGGATGGATGGATGGATGGATGGACGGACAGATGCAGGATGATGGATGCAGGATGGATGGATGGATGGATGGATGGACGGACGGACAGATGCAGGATGCAGGATGGATGGATGGATGGATGGATGGATGGATGGATGGATGGATGGATGGATGGATGGATGGATGGACGGACGGATAGAAATTTTGTGACTTATATTAAACCTAGCAAACTGAAGGAACTGAGCAGGAAGTGAAGCTTGTTAAAATAGATCAGATAAATACGGCCATATGTAACTTATTTAATCACTGACACAAGATTTTTCTTCCTTCTTCATTAATGGATTTAGGGTTTAATTTTGATTATTGTAAAATTATTTAAGTTTCAGAGATTTGATCGTCACTTGGATATCTGAAACTCCGTCACTGAACTCTTTCACATACACATAAAACAGACAAACGTCTCCCAGAACATTCCATGACTGTGTTACAGAACATCAACCTCACAGAGTGTAAAACCTGTTTATACACAGCTGTACTACAACTGCTCCAAAACACATCTGTAAGCCAAAGTGTTGCAGATGTTCAGTCAAAGATGTCAAATAAAATTCTAAATTTAAGTTTTAGGTAGAATAATGTGAAGAGAATCTCGTCTGATGGAAGAGATGTTCACCATAAGTGAATTTGTTTTATTTTTCAGCTTTTTGCTCCAGTTCGCTAGCTTACTTTTCTTCTAACCCTTTAAAATAACATTTAATCTGTTTTAACACACAACAACTTTGATTTTAATGAGTTTGTACTTCCTGTGTAGCCTGACTGAGTGTAGATTGTAATTAAATTGTGTTTTGTGTTATTCGTATAGAGTGAAACATGTATTTTGGGGGTTTGTCTGTATTAATCTCTCTTCTCTTGCTCTGTTTTATTTCCTCTCTCCTTTGTGAGCGGTTGGCGTGTCTCTGTTTGTCCTTGATTCACCTCTGAGTATTGCTTTCAGATGCTGCTGTCCCTCTGCCAGAGAACCGTCCCCTGTTTGGACATTTACTGATTGCATCTTGTGTTCTCTATTCACTACGTTCTCTATCTGAGATGAAGCTATTTTTTCTTCTTTCTCTCACTGAGTTTGATGCATCGATCCTCTAATGGTGTACTCTCTTTTGTTCTGCCTGATCATGCTTTGAAATCAGCTGATCGATTTCCACAAAATCCTTTTACAGCTCTGCGCGCTGCCCTTTCAAGAATCTTCTCTTCAGTTGATGTGAAGCTCAGAAAACTCCCCGTTTCTTCAAATAAAAATCTCTCGTCTTATTTTTTCATTTAACTCTGATAGTTTCTGGCCCTTCGATTTACACAGTGAATCTTCACAGAAAAACAAATACTTAAAAAAAAAATTGTTGATATCAAAGATCAGATTTTGTAGATGTGGTTCGCATCTTTTAATTTAAAAATGTTTAAAATACCTACAGACGACTGAACGATAATATTTAGTTGGACTACAAGTGGATATAAAACATCTGTCTTCTATATTTAAACTGTTTTCTATAGTTTTATATGATAATAAATTATGTTAAATCCATAGAATCATACAGGTCGTTTGTTTACTGCTGTAATTTTTACACTTTGATTTAAAAACGCACCTTTTTTTGTTCTTTTATTTTCCTGATTTCACTCAGAATCCTGCAGTTAAATAACTTTATTTCACTGCTCATCATTAATGATGTTTCCAGATAAAGCTGCAGATGTTAGTCCACTTCATGTGATGTTTTCCTGCCGTCATCAGAATCATTTATAGAACATTTATACTGGTGTGTAAATAACTGAATTAACGAGTGTCTGAACTCAACAACTTTAGAAACTGGGTAAAAAGAATGATTTTTATTCAAAGCACTCGGGCATTTAAAAATCCTTAAAACATAAAAAATCATGCAAGACCACATTAATATATTTGAAAACTTTTCTAAATTTGTTGTAATCGGGACAAACCTCTGATTAATGTCTAATTATTTCCAAATGTAAAAGGGAAATAAGAGTTCCTGTGTGACCAAAGGCTTTTACTCCACACTAAACATTTGTTTTTTAAAAAGAAAAGACTATTAGAAAATAAATCTGCTATAAATCTATAATAATCTGCTGCTCAGGGAATTCTTTAGATTTAATCTGAGTTTATTATCCCAGATTTTCCACTGTTACAACAGAAGAAAATGTTAAAATTTCATATCATGTTCCATCTGGTAAATCAGTGTTCTTTAATAATCTGTCATTATTGGAAATCTGCAGCTCATCTCTCTGGAGGAAACAGATTATTTCCTATAAAAAGCCTGAAGCTTTCGATTCTGTCTCTGCTCTCCTGCTGCTTTTTAAAAGAATCCATATATTATTTTACATGTAGAGCAGCTGTATTATCTCTCCTCTGGCAGAACATCCCGCCTCCATTTCCCACAGTGTTTACGTTCACATGAAGTTCAAACAGTCCGGTGATAAAACAGGATGTCAAATTATCTGTGACACCTTTCAAAAGCTGCGTAAAAACTCTCAGTGAATAAAACACACAGACGAGCGCCGCAGAACTGGAACCAGAACATGACGGATAATCAGACGACCCAGAGATGACGGCTGCATTGTTCACACTGATAAGCACGCACACGCACGCACACACACACACACACACACACACACACACACACACACACAGGTGGAGCAGGGGGCTTGAGACTGTTAAGATTGAGAGATCTGTGTGTGTGTGTCTGAGAGAGTGTGCGTACCAAGCACAGCGATGAATGACCAACAATTGAATAACCTTGACCTTCTCTGCAGATATCCTTTATTAAAAATCAAGAAAAGCCCCTCTGCTGGGAATAACGAGGACAGAGCGAGAGAGAGAGAGAGAGTGTGTGTGTGTGTGCATGAGAGAGTGTATGATTGATGTTACTGGGTCTCTATCACCTACAGTAAAGTCAAGGTCCAATGGTTTTCACACTAGAACATCATTCACAGCGAGCATAGCCAGTTTCTCTTTGCACCAACACACACACACACACACACACACACACACACACACACACACACACAC